>BQNB010029754.1:26541-49008 GCA_026074375.1 Tanacetum coccineum
TGTCTTCAAACAAGAGTAGTGAAACGACTAACAGATAAATGGCTTTCCAATCAGATTGAAGATATAGTTAAACCAAACCCTGGTATTCCAGTTAATGCATTAAAAGAGCAACAGCAGAAGAAATATCAAGTTGGTATTAGCACAGGAAAGGTGAAAAGGGCAAGGGATGCATCAATCATGAAAGTAAAAGGTGATTTCAGTGAGCAATATTCCTTGTTGAGGGATTATGTTCTAGAGCTGCAAAGAACAAATGAAGACACCACTGTGAAGATAGATTTTAATAGGGATTATAATCTAAGTGAAACAACAAGACAGGTCAAAAGGATATATGTATGTATTGGGGCTTTAAAGAGAGGGTTTAAATAATGGTTAAAAGACTTGCTTGGTTTGGATGTGTATTTTATGAAGGGACAGTACCCTGGTCAGCTACTCACAGCTGTTGGGGTTGATGAAAATCATGGTATATATCATGTTGGTTATGCTATTGTGGAAATAGAAAAAACAAGTTCTTGGTCCTGGTTTTTGACATACTTAGGGGATGATCTGGATTTGAATCTAATGTATAACTTTACCTTCATATCTGATAGACAAAAGGTAATCCTTCATATCTAATGTTTTTCATTATCTTTATTCATTTATAACTTACTAACTGTTAAGTTTTACCATGAATTATAATAGGGTATCCTTCCTGTAATTGCATAAGTTTTTCTTTATTATAATAGGGTATCCTTCCTGTAATTGCATAAGTTTTTCTTAATGCTGAGCATAGGTTCTGTGTAAGACACATATATGAGAACTTTAAAGCTCAATGGAAAGGTAACCAATTCAAGGAGTTAGTATGGAAATGTGCAGTTGCAACCACTGTGCCTTACTTTGATAAACAAATGGGAAAGTTAAAGAACTTAGATGAAGGTGCTTGTGAGTATTTGCAGAAGATTCCTCCACAACATTGGTGCAGTGGTAAATACTTTCTTTTTCTATAACACTTGTCTTTAAATTTCAACTAGTAATAACTTACTTCTTGATATTGCAGGTAGAGCACACTGTGATGTTTTGCTAAACAATTTTGTATGAACGTATGTTAATAGGACCTTGGTGGATGGTAGAGATGTTGCTATGTTAGTTGTTTCATTGATGATAACATGTCTCTTATATTCATGTGTGCGGAGACGCTTGCATTAATTGACATAGTTAGCCTACACCCCTGTGATACTTACTTATACTTCAAGACAGTGGTGATGCGTTTTTACAATAGTCCATAGTTTCTACTCAATTATGCTGAGCCTGATCAGATGCTAGCTCCTCAAAGCCTAGATAATACATAATATCCAAAGTATTTTCTTCTTGACTGTATTTAAGTTAGAATTGACTAACATATCTTTTATACGCAAAGGTATCTTGGTGTCCCAACCTCTTTTGACATGCCTAGATGTTTTTGATTCTTTTATAACACACTTTTGTTTGATGATACATGTCCTTCTATCCATGCTTGACTGCATATTGACATAGTTAGCCTCCCCTCAAACAATACTTCAGAGGTGATGTTTTCAATATCAGATACTCAATATGCTTAGCCTGCAAGTGCTAGTCCAAAGCCAAAAATACACAATCCAAAGTATTTTCTTCTTGACAGTATTAAGTATGACTAACAATTTTAACAAGCAGTCTTAAGTATAACTAGCAGTACTAATTATACTTAGCAATACTAATTGACAAGACTAACAATACTAATCCTTTAATATTACAAAGACACAAAGAGATTAAAAACTTTAAGGATTTAGTTTCCTTTGGGGACCCAAGCCATTACTGACTTGGATCTGCCTCGTGCATCAATATAATTATGTTTTTTCAAAGTGATTGATGCACTATCAAGTTTGGTAGGTCTCCAAACCCAACATGCTGAGGCCTTAATAGCATTTGCCTGATTAGCCCTAACAGTCTTAACAACTGCAAGAATTTGGCCTAGCAGTATTAACTGCTTTTGGCCTAGCAGTATTAACTGCTTGTGCCTTGGCAGTATTAACTTTTTGGCTAAAATTTTTGTTAGTTAATACTGTTTTTGATTGATAGGGCCTTTTTAAAGTTGATTGTGCTGATTTTGAAAAACGTGACATTGGTTTAGCACCAAAAACTATAGATTTGGGAAGAGCAGTATTAACTCTCTTGGCAGTATTAAAAGGTTTTAGGCCAGTTTTCATTAAAACTGCTCTTGGAACCATGTTCCTTTGAGCATTAGGGTGAGTTCTATTGGTAGTATAATTGTAGTTCACCCTCTTATAATTATCACCATATACCATCCTTTCCCTTTGATGGTATTTACAATGAGCTTGAACATGATCAAAACTCCCACAAACAAAACATGCTTTATTATACATCCCAAAATCACTACCTAGCTGTTAGGATTTAAGATTATTCCAGTTTCTTTGACTTCCCTTAGGTTTTTGTGATATGTACATTTCTGCATACTTAACTCGTTTCCTAGCTGTTTTGTCTTGTTGTTTAACAAATTCTATTTTAGTAGGAAAAACAGTTTGCTTCACTTTCTCTAACACCAACTCCTTAACCAATAGGGTATTAGGAGTTTTCTTAACCTCATTAGAGGTATCTACACAGACACTCTTACTAGCCTTAGGTCCATAGCCTTTAAACTCAGGCTGTTGGAACTCCTCAAGACCAGAGTTAGACAAATCAATAGTTGGGGGTGCAAATAAGCATGTAGGTGGAGGTGGAATAACATTATAACCCACACCTTTTCTACTGTTATCAGATATTTGGCTCCCTATTAATTTGTCTAAGTATTTAGAAGCATTTTCAAATTTGTCAATTTTAATCTGATTACACTCTTTTTCTTTCTTAGGCTTCTTTATCTCACTTTTAAGAGCAATGATTTCTGAGTCTTTAAATGAGGCATCTCTTTTTAGAACAACAATTTGATCACTAAACATAACTTCATTTTTCTTGTAAAAGACAAGTTGTTCTTCTACAGATGGTAAACCTCTTTTATAAGTAGCCAGATGAAACTCAGATTTATTAAATTCTACTCTTAAATTATCAAGTTGAGTTTTAAGAGCTTCAAAGCTTTTAAGACAGGTGTTAGAGCAAGTTTTGTCATTGTATACCTTAGAGTCTGAGAAAGCCATAAGTGCAATGTTTGTTGTCACTTCCTCTTCTGCCATAAAACTCCAATCAAAACTAGCTCCATCAATAGCCACCATTGCTTTGGAAGAAGTTTCTTCCACATCCATAGTCCTTCTTGAGCTATCTTGGTTTCTGTTCCCATTATCATGATTCCTAGGCCTGCTTTCTTGATTCCTAGGACTTCTGCATTCCCTTGCAAAATGTCCCATCTTCTTCTTAGTTATCTGGTAATACCTCCTAGCTCTCATACTTAGTAATGCCAATTGCCACTTCAAATCTATTTCTTCAAGATCATCTTCATGGATTTGTTCTAGGTCTTCATGTACAAGTTGAGACCCATTTGGTTGATTGGACAGAAAAGCATAGACAGTGGCATCACTTAAGTTAGCAGTACTATCAAGAGTACTATCAATACTAACTGAAGAGTTAGCAGTACTAACATGAACATTAGCAGTACTAACTTCATTGATACTGATAGGAGATGAAACAAAGGCCATATTCTGAGAGCTTGAGCTTGTGCTTGATATTGCAGTTCTTTTGACCTCTTGTTCAACAATCTTAAAATTGTTGTAGAGATCATAAAAGCTCATTGAGTCAAGATCTGGTTTATTCCTCTAGACCACAACATGAGTGTTCCATTCAGAAGGCAGACTTCTTAAGAATTTTAAATTGAGATCTTCTTGAGAGATGTTTTCAGCCAAGATGGCCAACTGGCTTACTATTTTCTGAAGCCTGTTAAAGATAGAGTCAAATGACTCTATGCTTGGAGCATTGAAGTTCTTATACATCTGATTCAGAAGTATCTTTTGTGTCTTCTTTATGGCATCATTGCCACCAAATCTTGTTTGTATAGCATCAAACAAAGTCTTGGCATCCTTGTATTAATTAAATGTTAGTAGATGCTCATTTGGAAGTGCCATCAGCAACATACATCTAGCTTTTACATCATTCTTCTTTTGGGTATTCTCTTTAGTAGTAACAACACCTGGTATCATTGAAGTAGAAGTACCATCAGCATTTGTTGTTGTTCGTGCTGTTGTTTTGAAAGAGTTGCCATTCTCTATGACATCACATAGAGCATAGTCTTAAATTTGAAAGTATTGCTCTATTCTGAGTCTCCACATCTCATATTCACCTTGCTTGAGAAGTGGCAGTTTTGCAGCAGCATTGGTTTGTGTAGTTTCTAGATCCATCTCTTTTGTAAAAAGAGTTCTTCTTGATTGTTTCTTCTAGATCAAAGTTTCAAAACAAAGGCTCTGATACCACTTGTTGATCCCAACAAGATCTTGCAAACCTTGTAAAAAGGGTTACTTGTATTGAATAGATTCAAGACAACTATGCTAGAAATTTTGTTGATAATAAAGAGTATGCGGAATCTACTCTTTAATACTTAGAAGAATATCTATGTAATAGTAAACTGTAATGCAGTAGAATGAATGAACAATGAATATAACCAAAAAGCTTCAATATTATTATGATGAATAATACGAGTACTCTGTCTAGTACTAGGGTTTACAACTTTGAAGCTATAAATACAAGGAAATACTGATTGATATGTTATACTAAACCATAACCTAGGATCTCCTTTTATACACCAAGGAGTCCTTTACAAGATAACTACAAACCTTCTAAACTTCTATAAGATATCAATATATTTTCTAACTATATAGGATATACATTGAATCAGTCCATACATATCATAAAACATGCTTTTATCTCTTCAACAGTTGTAATCTTCATGCAGCAGTATAAAGTCCTCCAGCAGTATTAAGTTTAGTATTGGTAGTACTAACTTTCTTCTGGCAGTACTAACCAGTTAATACTGGTAGTTATAATCTGAGCAGTACTAAGTTGATTCAGCAGTATTAACTTTGTATAGGCCTTTAATTCCCAACAGGTGTCGTCTGGATACTTAAAAAAAAGTATCCTTAACAATGATTATAATGGCTGAAGATTATGGCACATGTAGCTTGTATTCATTCGTGGAATAGTTTTTGAGATGGTGTTCGAGCTTAGGAGGTTATCACAGCTGATATCAATTAAAGAACAAGAAAGCAGCAGGATGTGATTTTTATTCGTGGTGGTGATGATAATATCAATAGCTTGGTGTTCATGATTAGGGAGTTTGGATTTTATGGTCATGAATACTGCCGTTGTTCACAGATGGTAAAGACATCTTGGTTGAAAGGTTATGGACATCATTAGCAGGTTGGTATGGATCTGCTATGATACATTTTTGAGTGTGTTTAAATGGGCCAAGAGATGATTTAGTATAAGGTTAGAAGCTTTGAAAAGTTTATACTGCTCACTTGTTACTTTGTACTGCTCGTCATCTCATTAGTACTGCTAGTTTGATTAATGCTGTCGAGTATACAGTGTTAATACTCCTTTGGTTCGAATATAAGGTTAATGATGATAACTTATTTGCATTAATGCTGCCATGGAGAAGTTAGTACTGCCAAAGATGACTTAATGCTGCCCGCTATACGTTTTTACTACCAGGTTAAAGCTTATGTTCATTAATGTTGTTGTCTTTGGTTAGTACTGTTAGTTATGCATTAGTGCTTCCAGGGTAAAATCAAGATATATTAAAAAGGATATGATTGTCAAATGAGGTGAAAGATCATTAAATCTGATATAAGAGATAATAAGAATGGTACCTGTTAAAAACCGTTTTCACAACGTTAGTTTATATTGAAAACAAACCTTTATTTTGGTACAAATTATTTTAAATGATAACGAATTAACACTCGTAAAAATATTATTTTCTCAAGACGTTGGTCTATTTTGAAAACGATATCTTATATTGGTGTTAATTACTAGATTTGATATTTGCTTATTTCACACGAAATCTAAATTTAAAAAATCCGAAAATTATTAATCAACATTTTACTTTTTATTCCACACTTAACTTACTTTCCACGGTCACTTAACAAGCATAAGAAAAATCTACTCACTAAGCATAATAACTAAGCTAACAATAATAAGCATAGCAATAATGACAATCATATTAAGCTAAATAAACTAAAACTACTAATTATGGAAAAGGGAAAAGAAAGTAGAACCCGAATGACGAAACCGATACGAGTAAAACCACCCGGTCTAATAAACTATCAAAATACTTAAGTTTAAGTGCTTAAAGCATTAAACTCAAGATATTTAGCTAACTTAATAGACCCTTAAGCTCCACGCCTCATGAGTTGAAATGGTTTCGTCACCAAAAAAACAAATATCACAAAACTGTTAATAATACACAGTTTATAATTTTCACAAAATTTAGTTTCACTTTCTACTAACTAAATCAAATAGTAGCCCAAATAGAAAACTGGGCTAAATAATTTCTTTCGGCCCGGAACAACCAAATCGCAAACAGGAAGCTAAAAAAACATTTTAGTAAATTCAATTTCCATAAAAAAGCTGATTCTTAAAAGCAATTAGATAAGCTGCAAAAGCAATAGGCAATCTAACGAAATCGCAACAGCTTATGAATAACGAATAAGCACTAGAAACATCAACGACAATTAAACCTGGAAATTCTTCAAACCAAACGAAACATTAACAATAATTAACCCGAAATCACAAGAATCAAAATCAAACTAAACTTGAGCAACCATCTAAACCTTCGATACATCAAAAAAACAAAAATCATCTAGAAACATAGTCGATAATAAAACAGAGCAATCAATTTAAATCTGATCTATTACAATAGAAACACTAATCTACTCCTATACTAATCTAAACCTACTGCTAATCCACGAGATGAAAAGAAAAAACTTCGAAAGTAAAAAAAAACAATGAAATATATAAAGATAAGATAGATCTCTCTGATGCTCTTCCTTTTTTTCTTTATATCATACGTAACACATACGCAGTAACCAACAAAAATGGGATGTAGGCTTCCTGGGCCAGATGTATAAATTCATTGCTGGGCCTGATGCCAATTCTTATATCTTGGGCTGCTCTTATAAGGGCTGCGAAAATGGGTTGGGTTAACATATGAGCAATGGGCCGCAGTAGGTGTAGCAATATGATGGGTTGAGCTGGCCTTGGAATTGGTTATCTAATAAAAAGTACGGGTTGGTCCGACCCATATAAATGATGTTGGGCCGACCCAATAAAAGATGAAGGCACCGTTTGACTCGAATTTTCATGCTCTTTCCATTCCCGTGCCCGGTTTTGTCTGTTTTGGCTTCATTTTTGTCCTTTTTGTGACATATCCATACCTGCAAGACACAATTCACGAAACAAACATATACAATATATTTCTCATGCATTTTTTTTGTCATTATTGGTCTTTTTAACTTGTTTTATTAGGTAAAAGGTATGTGTAATTAAGCACATACCAGACATCCCTAACTTTAGATGCAAGATAATTATCTATAATAGATGGAACTTGTGTCTTGAGATCAGCAAGAGCTTCAGCAGATAGATCTATTTTCTTAAGTTCAAACACATCCTTTTCTAGTTTCGCAACTCTTAGCTGAACAACAGAGAGTGCATCAGATTCAGTAACAACAGTGGTAATGGTTGGAACATCGGTTGTGTAGGGATTGGTGTTGATTTTTGTTGCATGGTTGAGATGGTAGATGTCACATGAGGTGAGGAGACAGCAGTGGAAACTAGAGTTTTAGTGAGAATTTCAGGTATAGGTGGAAGCAAGACTTCTAGTTTATAAGAAAAATGAGTCTGTTTATGAGGAAGATATCAAGGTCTTTAAACGTGAGATTCATTTAATAGAAATAGCCATTATAAAGCTTAGGAGGAAGTTGGATCTGGCTTAAAAAAAAGATAAAATTCAGCTAACAGTAGAAAATTTTGAGAATTCTTTTAATAGTGTTTTTCTAGATCTTTAAATTTGCGTTTGTAGGCTCAGTGTACCGTGCGGTTGTGTATGCACAAGTATTAATGTGTCTCAGGATGATTTGTCCGGGAAACAAGGACACGGTGGGGTTCGACTTGTATTGGGCGGTGCGCGGGGCAGCTATGGTTTGGGTCGCAGGGTTATGAAATTAGCCGCTTTTCCTTGGCCATGTCATTAATAAAACAGAATTCATATCTCAATTATTTTACGCCCAATATAATCTGTTATTAATGCTGGTGTGTTCCTTTTTTCGTCTTATTGCGTCGTTGTGCTTGTTTTTGAGGTTTAGGTTTATTGTAAAAATAAAAAAATAAAAGGTTATGTGTTATATTAAGCACATACCCCCCCAATCTATCCCTTACTAATACAACTACCTTTAGATCCAAGATTACATTATCTACAATCGATGGACTTGTGTCTTGAGCCTGCATGCAAGCGATCTCAGCAGAGATATAATTCTATTTGTCTTAAGTTCCTAAACTACTTCCTTTTCCAGTTTGCAAAACTCTTAGCCTGAACAACAGAGATGATGAACTTCAGATTTAGTTAAAAGAGCCGTGCGCTGATGGTTGGTGCTCTATTCGGGGTTTGGTGAATTTGCTGAGTTTGCGATTTGGTAGGGTTTTGGTGTTGGCATTTTTTTAGTTGCACCTGTATTTTGACGGGGGATGGGTGGGATGTCTCAATGAGTGTGCAGGAAGATTAGCCAATCTTATGGGAAAATCTTAGAGTTGTTTCTATTGAGGAAGAAATTTTCAGGTATAGTTGGAAAAGCAGACCTTCTCTAGTGTTTATATTAAGAAACATAGCGAGTATGTTTATGAGGAAGAATAAAGATATCAAGGTCTTGAAAACCATGATGATTCCATTTTCTAAGTGAAAAATGTTAAGCCATTACAGATCTTAGCGAGGAAGTTTAAGGAACTGGCTCAAAAAACCAAAAACAAAAAAAAAAGATGAAATATTCAGCTAACCTCAGTTAAAATAAACAAAGATTAATGATGTTATTTGAGGGTATTATCTTACAAGTTTTTAAGCAAACTTATAGACTGTCAGGATAGGTGATATTGTGCCCCTAATACAAGGGGTTCTAGGCGGGGTCTTTGATGTTTCCCCACACATTCCCTTATACAAAAAAACCGTATGCTCCAAAAACATTTTGATTTTTCACTCTTGGTTCTTTTAGGGAAGTTAGGTTTGGTGCAATGAGCCTATAGTTAGTGAGACCTACTGTTAAAGTAAAAGCATGTTTAGTTGAGTACTTAGTTCTTGCAGAGGACGTGTTAGCGTCAGATTTTAAGGCTAGTGCAGGGACATGGCCTAAGGTTGTGTCAGAGAATATTGTGGTTTTGATTTTTTTATGAAAAAAATAAAATATACATATAAAAAAAAAAAAAAAAAAAAAAAAAAAAAAAAAAAAATACAAAATAAAAATACAAATAAATAAATGATCTTTGGGTACCCAACTTTAGTGAAGATTGTGATATCGTGAGTAAGCGGGAGGATGGGAAGCTTGTGTGTCTAAAGCACATGTTAGAGTAGGGTGAAGAAGAGCGTATATAGGAATAATTTCGGGGGGGTATATTTTCAGGTGTGGGGGGACTGCTTTGGGGGTTTGTGGAATGTGTGAGGGAGGACTCGGCGGGGGGGGGTGGGGGGGGGGGGGGGGGGGGGGGGGGAGGACTAGGCGGGCGGGGTGGGGGGGGGGGGGAGGGGGGGGTGGGGGGGGGGGGGGGTGGGGCGGGGGGGGGGAAGTCAGGTGGAGGGGGGGGGGTGGGTGGGGAGGGTGGGTGGGGGGGGGGGGGTGGGGGGGGCGGGTGTCGGAAGCGGGGGAACGGGATCGGCGGCGGGAGGGGGGGAGGGGGTGGGTGTGTGGTAGTGTGTCGCTGTATTTTTTTTTGTGTTTCTTTTTTTGTTTTTTGTTTTCTTTTGTTTTTCTTGTTTTTTTGTTTTTTTTTTTTTTCTTTCTTTTTTTTTTGTTTCCTTTGTTTTTTTTCTTTTTTCTTTTATTTTTTTTTTGTTTCTTTTTTTTTTTTTTTTTATCTCTTTTTTTTTTTTGGTTAATTCTAAAAGTGCGGGGACGCCAAAGATTTTATAATCCTCCTACGAAAAACAAACTGATAAACAAGGTGATCAAAAAACAAAACGAGGTTGAACACACCATAAGTCCTAGAGGGAAACAAAAGAAAAGGAGGGAAAACTCATTATAACATGATGGATCAAAGATTAGGGAGGGTATTGTCTGAGATGATTAACATGCTTGCTATTGTGTGGGATAGTTTTGTGATCACCTTGCTGGAATGATTTGTTTGATGCTAGTGAATCATCTCCCAAGAGTCAGCTACCGTTGGGTGGTTATTATTAATAAAATACTAATTAATATTATGGATGTGTAAAAACCAAAAGTTATGAAACTTAATACTCAAAGGCTGCTGGATCCCCCCCCCCCCCCGTGCACAACCCCCTAACAATCCACCGACAACTATAGTTTATAAAATTGATGGAACTATATTTCATCATAGATGTATACCGAAAAGTATTTATCCGGTAAAAATATTCCCTACAATTAACAAACCAGCAATAAAAACACATCAGACAACCCTACAACTAAAAATTAATAATATACCAGGAATTTTGTTTCTAGATAGAATGACTCACCCCCTCGTCCCCCTAAAAAGGATCATTGGGTTCCATAAGCGTCATGTGCTTGTAAGGATTAAGTAAGGGATCGTGTTGAGGTGATAGTGTGTAGACATGCTTTTGTATCTTAAGGGGCGGCGGAGGGGTGGTTCTGGGTTCTGGTGAACTCATTTCTTCATTTTGGGTTTCTGGGAAGAGGCCAATTGGGGGCATAGATGTAGCGTTTTTAAGATGACTATCGGATTCTTGGCGTGGGGGGTGGGGGGGGGTTGTTGGAAATGGTTTTTGATAAGGACTGTTGGTCATTTAATTGGGGGTATTTGGGGGGGTATTTGTTTTTTTTTGTAATTTAGATTAGGTCATTGTTGGGGGGTAAAAAAAAAATAATTTAAAAAAAAATAAAAATTAAAAAAATAAAAAAAAAGTTAAAAAAAATTTTTAAAATAAATATATTTTAGGGGAAAAATTACAAAATAAAAACAAAATAAAAAAAAAAAAAAAAAATATTTTTAAAAAAAAAAAAACATTAAAATTATTTAAATATAAAAAAAAAAATTTAAATTTAAAAAATAAAATAAAAATATAAAAAATCACATAAAAAAAAAAATAAGTTACTAATAAAAAAAAAAAAAAAGAAAATAACTTTAAATTTTACTATTATTAAATAAAAAAATAAAATTACAATTTTTTATTAATTATTAAAAAAAAAAAAAATAAAAATAAACAAAAAACACCAAAATTATAAAAAAAAACAAAACAGTGGCAAGGAAGGGGGGAAAGAAAAAACCTGGGGGAATTTTTTAATCAGAATGGTTTAATACTCGTTTGAGAGAGATAAAAATCTGTTAAATGACTATTTAGGGACAAAAGCAAAGTAGTTCTAATGCTGTTAGGCCAAAAGAAGTACGGCTTTTAATGTTGTTGTAGTTTATTGATTCAAAAGGGAAATAATGTCATTGCCTATTAAGGCCTCAGCCTTGTAGGAGTATTGGGAAAACCAAAGACTAAAGTTTTTAAGACCATGTTTCCCAAACACATTTAGACTGTCCATCAAATCGAATTTTTCAAAATATTTGATTAATATTGATGAAACAAGGCAGTATCACTCCAGTCAGAGTATATAGGATTGGGTCCCCAAATGTGACTGCCCCTGAATTTCTTACCTTATCGTGCAGAGCCCCAATCCACAAAAAGATTTGCAATGGGAGAGATAGATTATGAGTGATTGACAGTGGAATGCTCAAGGCACATGACAGGAAACATGTCATTACTCTTCTGACTTTGCAGGGGGAAAATTTGTATGGAGGATATGTTGCCATTGGGAAGGTAACCCCAAAAGTAGGGACAAAATCACCAGGCAGAGGATAACAATCACACAAATGGTATTTAGATTCCTTAAGAAACTGTGTTTTTTGTAAGAGAGGTTAAGTTTATTTAAACCACTTAGTTGTCTCACAAATGTGTGAACAAAAGAAATAGAGTTCTCTCTTCAATGACACTGATCTGTATTGTTTTATCTCCAAATTAAGTTAACTGTATTGAAAGCATTGTTTTACTTAAAAGTTCCTAATAAAGTAACAATATGTATAGTGTGAATATTTAAAGAATTATTGTCTCGCCTAAATGAAGGTCCTAACTTGTCTATTTTGCAAAAGCCACATTGATGTATCTAACTTTTGCATCTAGAAGGCTTAGGACACAATAAATTTCAAAACTTTGAATAAACTGGTGTAACGGGAAAATCTTGTAAGAGGTTTACCTTCAAAACTTTTTGAAAACAATCAAACTTGTGTTGCTTGTCAAAAGGGAAAGCAACATAGAGCTTCTTGTAAGTCCAAAATAGTAAGTTCAATCAGCCAACATTTACATATGTGGTAGGGATTAGTTTTGGTCCAACACTTGTTTATAAAAGCTTTAATGAAAAAGATCCATATTGCCTAGTTGTCACAGATGATTACATTAGGTTTAGTTGGTTTTCTTTCTAGCTATAAGGATGTGGACTAGTGGCATTCTTTAGTACATTTTACAACTGGGAGGTATAAAATCTAATAGATCAAGGTTTAAGGTAATTAGGTCGTGAAATGGAACTGTGTTCCAAAGATTAAAGAGATGAATTAGTTTTGTAAAAGAAAATGTATTAAGGAGAGAATTTAGTGTAGCTAGAATCCTCACAAATCTAGTAGTTGCTGAGAGGAAAAAATAGAATTACTAATGAGGCTGTGCTAGGACAATGCTAGCTGATTTAAGATACCTACTACTTTTTGGGTTGAAGCAGTTATAATACTGCTTGCTATGTACCAAAATAGGGTTTATTAGTAACATAAGCCTCATAACAAGTCCCCTAGAACTTTTTCTTCGTAGGAAAACACAGTGTTAGGCTTTATGAGACCATTTGGGTGTTCTGTTACAATTCTCAATACCATAGATTACTTAGGCAAGTTTGATGGTAATGCTGATGAAGGATTCTTTGTCAGGTACTCAATCAATAGTAAAGCGTTTAGAGTATTCAACAGTAAAACTAGAATAGTTAAAGAGAACCTGCATGTCTAGTTTAGTGAGGATACACCTAATATTACAAGAAGTGGACCAAATTGGATTTTTGATTATTGATGCAAACAAAGTCAATGAATATAAGCAGTTTGTTGACTGGAAAATCAGTCTAATTGGTACTAATGCAGGGTACCAAAAGCATGGATTGGCTTGATGCAGGTAAAGGTTCAAGCTAGAATAGAGACGAGTACTAGCAAGATTAATTTGCTTCCATTGTGGATGATGATCCGCATTCTCTCAAAGTTTATAAAGAGTTACTCTAATATGGATCCCAAAATTCAGTGATGATGAGAAGAAGGTTGATGAAAATCCAAGAAAAGATAAAGAAAGTATTGATCAAGAAGAGGATGATAATGTTAACAGCACTAAAAATGTTAATGCTGCTAGCACAAATAAAATTAATACTATTGGTGGAAAAACAAGCATTTGAAACTTCAGATTGATCTAAATATGCCTGCTTTGGAAGATATTGTCTACTTCAGATGATGATGAAGATTGTTGGTGCTGAGAGGTTGACATGAACAATTTAGATGCATTTTATGCTGTCTAGTTCCTATTCCCACCTACATTAGAGAAGAGTACACAATTTACATTCCCATGTTGAACAAAAATTTTTGGGAGGACTTGTGAATTCCGCCACCTAACAAGAAGAAGGACAAGAATTTGGAGGAATAATGGGTTTTGTTGGTACTGTGACTCTTTTAAAACAAAAGGAACCAATACATAAAGTATTCAAAAATGTTTGTTTGCTTACATTTTATCATAAGAATGAACCCAGAAAGGTAATTCATGCATTTGAAGGGATTCCAGCTGGATAGAGGCTATGAAGTGAAGAGCTGTCTAATATTCAAGTTCCAAGAAGTTTGGACTTTATTTAGATTATTCAAATGGAAAAAAAGGGCCTATTGGCACTAAATGGGAGGTTTCAGAATAAAATGGATGAAAAGGGGAATTGTGATAAGTAAATGAAGCATGATTAACTTTGCTCAAGGGTACACACCAAGGAAGAAGATATTGGACTATTGATGAAGTCTTTGCTCCAGTTGACAAGGATTGAAGCTATAAGGCTATTTTTAGCTTATGCTTTCATTTAAAGTATTTTTATGGTGTATCAAATGGATGTAATATAAAGTGTTTTTCTTCTATGGAAATATTGAAGAAGCGGTGGTTACTGTATGTCAACCACTATGATTTGCAAGGATCCAGATTCCTGATTGAGTGTACAGGTTGAAAAAGCAGTTTGGACTACCTTAAAGCACCTTAGATCCCGAGTTATGAAACCTTTTGTCAACATTCCTAATGGACAATGAGTTTCAAAGAAGAAAAAATTGACAAAACTTATTCATCAAAAGGTACAAATGTGATATTTGCGAGTCTAGGTGTATCGTGGTTTGGTATCATCTTTGGTTCAACAAAGATGAGTTGGCAATGCAATTGAGATAGTTGGATGGCATGGAGAAATTTCAGTTGAGGTTCTACGGGACGAAGAACTTACTTTTTTTGGGGGATTACGTTGTGCAAGCAGAAAAACAGGATCGCATTATTTATTAGTCAAGATAAATATGTTGGTGGACAATTCAAAAGAATTTGGGTTTTAAGTTAATAAGTCAAGACTGCAAGCACACCAATTGGCAAACTCAAGCCTGCTCAAGGTATGAAGATGGTAAAGAAGGAAGATGGTGAAGAAGTGGATGTTCATATGTATAGGTCAATGATTGGTTCATTGATGTACCTTACATCTTCAAGACCTAACATCATGTTTGCAGTGTGTGCCTGTGCTAGATACCAAGTCAATCCAAAGGTTTCACATCTTTTTGTTGTGAAAAGGATTTTTAGGCACTTAAAAGGTCAACCAAAATTAGGCCTTTGGTATCCAAAAGATTCTCCATTTGATTTGGTAGCATACACTAATAGTAATTATGCTGGAGCAAGCTTGGATATGAAGTCTCCAATAGGAGGTTGTCAATTCCTTGGATGTAGATTAATATCATGGCAGTGCAAGAAATAGACAGTAGTTGCAAATTCCACAACAGAAGCTGAATATGTGGTTGCTTCAAGTTGTTGTGGACAAGTGCTTTAAATTCAGAATCAACTACTTGATTATGAGTACCATTTTATGCATACCAAGATCTTTATTGACAATAACAATACTATTTGCATAATTAAAAATCTTGTTTTTCATTAAAAAACAAAGCATATAGAGATCAGACATCATTTTATTAGAGATTGCAATGATAAGAAATTGATTCAAATGGTCAAAATCCATACTGACAAGAATGTTGCAGATCGCTTACAAAAGCTTTTGATGTAAGTAGATTTCAATATTTGATTGCTAGTATTGGAATGTTAAATCCTTAAAGACTGTTATCTCTTTATGTTTTATAGAGTTTTGTATGAATTAGTACTGTTATTCATGTTATTAAAAGTTTTTGTTGTTAAGTATAATTAGTGCTGCTAGTTATACTTAATATTGCTGAGTTATCACTGTTAGTTATACTTAATACTGTTAGGTATAATTAATACTATGATTATTGTGAAAATTGCTATGAATTGTATTTTCTTGGTTTTTGGACTAACATTTTGTAGGAAAAGCAAAGAAAAGTGTTAGATTATGTGGAATAAAAATGGAAAGAGTGATTTGGTAAGTAAAAGAATTAAGAGAATTTGTGAGTCTAAAAACAGAAAGAGAGCTATGTGAAATAAAAACAGACAGAGTGATTTTGGTGAGAAAAAGAATTGAGAGAATTGGTGAGTTGAAAAACAGAAAGAGAGTTGAGACAGAGTGTTTGGACTGTAATTGGAAGTTAATGCTGCTAGGCATAACTTACAACTGCTGGTATAAGTTAATACTGATAGGCATAAACTTACTACTGCTGTTGAAAGTTAATGCTGCCAGGCATAAACTTACAACTACTGGTGAACATTAATGCTGATGAGGGTATTTTTATAAATACTTCAATTAAGGGTATTCGTTTAATCGATTTCAATCTTTCAAATACTCTCTAATCACAAACCCTAATTCAATTTCATCATTCATCATCAAAACCCAACACAATGACGACCCTACAGTTTGCTGATACTCATAACTTGGTCGCGTTTTTGGCTAAACCCGCTGAATGTGAAGGGTTTAAGCAGATTGTGGATTTTCTGAATGCACACCCCATAAAGTATGCTTTAACCGTTAATCCTACAATCTATACTTCGTGTATTGAACAATTCTGGGCTACTGTCAAGGCAAAAACTGTCAATGGGGAAGTACAGTTACAAGCCCTAGTGGATGGAATGAAGATCATCATTACTGAGTCGATTGTAAGAAGAGATCTTCAATTAGAAGATGGTGAAGGTGTTGATTGTCTATCCAATGCTACCATTTTTGAACAACTCACACTGATGGGGTATGAAAAATTGTCTCAAAATGTTACTTTCTATAAGGCATTCTTTTCTCCCTAATGTAAATTCCTTATTCATACGATTTTACAATGTCTAAGTGCTAAGACTACTGCATGGAATGAGTTTAGTAGCATTATGGCATCTGCAATTATTTGTTTAGCTATAAACCAGAAGTTCAACTTTTCAAAGTACATATTTAAAAGTATGGTGAAGAACTTGGAGAATGTGTCTGGTAAATTCTTGATGTATCCAAGGTTTGTACAAGTGTTTGTGAATCAACAACTTGAAGGGATGCCTATTCACAAGATAATTTACATTGCACCCTCTCACACTAAGAAAATTTTTAGAAATATGAGAAGGGTTGAAAAGGTTTTTCTGGAAGGGACACACCTTTATTTCCTACAATGATGGTATAAGCTCAACAAGAACAAGGTGAAGGTTCAACAAATCCTACTGATCCCCATCACACAACCACCATTATCTAACCATCAACATCTCAACCTCAAAAGAAACAAAGATCAAGAAGGTCAAAGAGAAAGGACACTGAGGTACCTCAGCCTAGTGGTCCTACGATAATGTTGCAGATGAGGCTATCAATGAAGAGATGGATGACAGTTTGGTGAGGGCTACCACTACTGCTTCTAGCTTAGAAGCAAAGCAGGATAGTGGTAACATAAATAAGACCCAATCTAAGGCAACACTTAATGAACCAAGTTCCTCAGGAACTAGTTCAGGTAGTGGTCCCAGGTGCCAAGAAATCATAGGGGATACAATTGCTTAGACTAGGTCTGAGAATGTATCTAAACATTCCAATGATCCACTGCTCGCAAGAGGTAACACACTTCGAAGTGGTGAGGATAGTCTAAAACTTCAGGAATTGATGGCATTATGTACAACTTTACAATCAAGAGTTCTTGATTTGGAGACTACAAAGACCACTTAAGCTAATGAGATTACAAGTTTGAAAAAGAGAGTCAAGAAGCTAGAGAGGAGGAAGAAATCAAGAACTCGAGGGCTTAAAAGATTATACAAGATTGGTTCATCTAGAAGAGTGGAATCCTCTGAAGAAGAAGGTTTTGGGTGAGGAGGATGCGATCTAAACAATGGGAGGAGATCTGATATTGATGATGATGCAGAGATTTTTACAGAAATTACCTTGGTTAGTAATCTTTTGATGCTGATACAGATATGTTTGGAGTACATGACTTAGATGGTGATATGGTGGTTGTTGAAAGTAAAGCAAGAGCTAGTAAGAAGAGAAATGTTGAGGAAGTAGTTGATGTAATTGATACTGCTAGTACTATTCTAGTTAGTGTTGCTACAACTATAACTACAACAACTATTATAACTGATGATGAGATTACTTTGGCTAAAGCACTTGCTGAACTGAAAAGTGCTAAACCACCAACTCAAGCTGCTAGCACAAGACCCAAGGTTAAATAGGTTGTTATTCATGAACAAGAGCAAGCACCTACACCAATAATTTCTTCACAACAACCATCATAAGCAAATGTTCAGGACAAAGGTAAAGGGAAATGGTTTGAACCGGAGAAGACTATGAAGATGAAATAACTAATCAGGACTTGATGAAGAAAATGCTTCAAAGTTACTAGCTGAATTTGATGAGGGGAAGTTTGACTTGCGAAGAGAGAAAGAAAGCTATAAAAAAGAACAGAAGAAAAAAAAAGAAAAAAAAAAAAATAAAAAAAAAAAAAAAAAAAAAAAAAAAAAACAAAAAACAAAAAAAAAAAAAAAAAAAAAAAAAAAAAAAAAAAAAAAAAAAAAAAAAAGCCAATGGTTTCATTTGACTGTAGAATAGGATGATAATTAGGCTAAGATTAAGGCTGATCATGAATTGTATTGAATAGAAGTACAAGTTGTTTTTACAACTCTTAGAAGCAAGAAAGAAATACTTTGCAGCAATAAGAGCTCAAGAAAAGATAAACAAACCACTAACTAAAGCTCAAAAGAGAAAAACAATGTCTACTTATCTGAAACACATGACTAGATACAGGCATAATCAATTAAACAACAAAAGCTTTGATGATATTCAAAAGTTATTTGATAAAGCTATGAAGAGGGTAAACACATTTGTAGATATGGATAAAAAATTGGTGGAAGGCAGTAAAGTAAGAGCAAAAGGCAGTGAGACAAGAGCAGAAGGAAGTTCTAAGTGAGAAGGAGAAGAGTTAGAACATGAGAATGCAAAGAAGCAGAAGGTGGATGATGACAAAGAAACAGCAGAGCTTAAAAATCTAATGGAAGTCATGCCAGATGAAGAAGAGGTTGCACTTGATGCTATTCCTTTGGCTGTTAAGTCTCCAAGCATTGTTGACTGGAAGATTCATAAAGAGGGGAAGAAAAGCTATTACTAGATAATCAGGGCTGATGGAAGTTCAAAGATGTACTTAGTGTTCAGTCATATGCTTAAAAGTTTTAACAGATAAGACTTGGAAACCTTGTACAATTTGGTAAAAGCTAAGTATGGATCAACAAGACCAGTGGAAGACTTGGATTTAGTTATATATAGATATTTAAAGACAATGTTTGAACCACATGTAAAGGATAATGTATGGAAAAATCAATCAGATAACAGAGTATTAGATTGGAAGCTATATGATTCATGTGGAGTACATTCATTGATAAGCAAATGTGCACAATTTCATATGTTTTTAGAAACAGATAATCCCACTTAACATGGAAATATAAAATATAAAAAGAACTTGGTGTGTGTTGTGTTGCCCCTCTACAATCACAAATGTGCTAAATAGGAAGCTGCAAGCTGATCATTAGAATAAAATGTGTTATCAGCTTCTTAAACATCTCACAAAATAGCTTAAGAATCAATGAAGTGTTTGGAAGCATCCTTCTGGTGATTTTGATGCTTTGAATGAAACTTGATGATTTTGTAGAAGAATATCAAGTTTAAGAACTGTTAGAGTAAATCCTTCTTGAAGTTACTGCTGAAAAGTTTGTGTTACTATTCGCTAAGCAAAAGTTAGTGTTGTTCATTAACTAATGAACAAAAATGCTAAGTAGTTAGTGTGCTAGTATAAAGTTCGTACTGTAGTGTCACAATTACTACTGCTAGTAATAATATAGTACTGCTGATATAAAGTTAAATACTTGCGTAGTGTAAAGTTATAACAGCTGTGAAATTTGAAAAAAATATTCTAAGTACTTACTACAACTTGATACACAGTTAATGTTCTGGTGTAATAATACTACTGTTGGTGTTCAGAGTTATGCTGCTGGTACAAAGATTACAACTACTCAAAGATTAAGACTGCAAGAAAGATTTCTACTGTATAGAGAAAGTATAAAGAACAGAAGAAAGGATAAAGATTGTTTGGCGAAAAGATTACATTACGATAAGTATTAGTCTTATTTTTAGAATAGATCATAGAGAATCTTCTAAGTCTTAGGAATATACTTGTAAATCGACTAGGATCCTGGTGTAGTAAAAAGGAGGTCCTAAGGTCAAAGAGTTTTGATATCTAGAACTCTTTTTGTTTGATATCGTTATAGCTTCAATAGTTTGTAACCATAATACTAATTTTAGAGTATTCGTGAGTAATATATGCAGCTTTGTGTTGTTATCGGTATTTCTTTAGAATACTGTTCTAATTGCAATTCTTCTTAAGATCAAAGATTAGATTCCGCATAATCTTTGATATATTTTACAAAGTTTCTATCATAGTTGTGTAGGATTTATCTTGCATAACTAAACCTTACACAAGCTAAGGAATTCAAAATCTATTTAAGTAGGATCAACACTTATAGATTTCATCTACATCAGATTCAGTTTCAGCATCTTCACCATCAGCATCTTGAGTATCACTGATATGATCACCTCCTTCATCATCAGCATCACAATCTTTATAATCCTTTTCTTCATCATCAAGTTGGTCTTCTTCTGATTATTCACCCTCTTATTCAGATCCCTACTCAAGAATAACTTTTTTTCAGATATGACCTTTTCCTCATCGGGAACCCTTGGTTTAGTACCAGTTCCTTCACTTGAGGTAGCAAAAATGACTGTGGACTCATCGGGAACCCCTGGTATAGTACCAGTTCCTTCATTTGAGCCTTTAGTACCAGGTTGTCTTCAACTGGTCTTTCTACTTTCTTTAAGAGCTTGCATAGTATCAGCAGCTTCTTGTTCTTCTAAAGTAAGAGATGAAACACCCCTGAGCCTTTTGGGAGGATCAGAAGTCACTTTACCTGATTTTCTTCTTCTAGTAGGCTCGAAGACAGATTTAGTCACAATCCTTGCATGAGTATCATGGACTTGCCTTGCTGCTTTTGCTTCTTCAACTTTAGTTTTGCTGATAGGCTTACCTAACTCCAAAGCAACGTTTGGATCATCATAAATAATTTTGTCATCAGCAGAATTTGTGACTTTCTTCTTGACCACTCTTCTACTAGTAGTTTTCCTTTTGGGTGGTTCTAGGTCTGACTCTTCAGACATATCGACATCTGCCACATGAGTATCTGTAGTCTTCTTCCCATGTGACCCTTTAACTCTGCTCAATTTTTTCTTTGGTCAAGCGAAATATGTTAGCAAGCGAAACATGTCATCAAGCGATTTATGTTAGCAAGCGATTTGTGACAGGTTGTTAGTTCAAGCGAAATACGTAATTTTGCAAAACGAAACTCTATTCAATTTTTCATATTTCAAGCGAAACATTACATTGTTATATTCCAAGCAAAACATTACATCAAGCGAAACATTACATCAATCAGCAAAAGATTTTAATTTTCTACGGTTTGTCTTACTTTGTGAAATCCTATGAAATAATTGGATTTCTCGGTTTTAGTAAAGATTTGTAAAATCCCATAGAATATCAATCTTAATCACCACCAACAACAACTCTTAACATAATCCTCCTTTATCACTGTTCAATCAATCTTTAATCATTTCACTTTTCAATTAGAACAAGATGACTACTTTAGCAGAACACATCATTGTTGCTAGCACTGAGAACCGTCCTCCAATGCTTGAGAAATAAATGTATGATTCATGGTTAAGTCATATACGTATATTCATCAAAGGGAAGAAACATGGTAGGATGATGCTTGATTTAATCAATAATGGTCCATTGGTTTACCCAACTGTTAAAGAAAATGGGCAGACCAGACCTAAGAAATACTCCGAACTCACTGAAGCACAACAACTTCAAGAAGACTGTGATATTCAAGCAACTAATATCATTCTTCACGGCTTCCACCCAATGTGTATGCACTTGTTAACCATCAAGAGGCTGCTAAGGATATTTGGGATATAGTCAAGCTACTAATGAAAGGCACTGAATTATCAAACCAAGAACGTGAATGCAGATTGTATAACTTATTTGATAAGTTTGCTTATGTTCAGGGTGAAACATTGTATGAGTACTACTGAAGATTCTCTTAGCTGATCAATGACATGCATACTATTAGGATGACAATGCAACAAGTTCAAGTCAATACCAAGTTTCTGAATGCTCTTCCATCGGAATAGAGCAAGTTTGTCACTTATGTGAAGTTAGCAAAGAGCTTGTATACCACCACCTATGATTACCTGTATGCATACCTCAGTCAACATGAACACCATGCTAATGCAGATGGTGTAATGCATGAGAGATATCCAAATCCTCTTGCATTGGTAGCTAACTCACAAACTCTATGCAATCCCTCTCAGTCTCCACAACATTTAGTTCCAATAGTGCATCCACCTCCTCAATAATTCACACCAGTTTATGCAGCACCCATTCATCATCAACAACATCATAATTTAGTCAATCCATAACAATATTCAATTTCTCATCAACCATACTTATCTCCGCCAGTGACATAACATTCTCAGGCTAAATTTCCTCAATTGGACTCTGGTCTTGATGTTCTCA
>BQNB010029755.1:0-21970 GCA_026074375.1 Tanacetum coccineum
TTATCAAAACGTAAAGATGTGAAAAAT
Source organism: Tanacetum coccineum (assembly GCA_026074375.1). Taxonomy (NCBI): domain Eukaryota; kingdom Viridiplantae; phylum Streptophyta; class Magnoliopsida; order Asterales; family Asteraceae; genus Tanacetum; species Tanacetum coccineum. Next base: position 28 of record BQNB010029755.1, read on the forward strand.
ATTAATAATGTTTTTAGGCATTATTTCTATCAACAGAAAATTTTCATCAAACCTTATATAACATACGCGACTATAATCAATTAAGTAGAAAAATAATTATCATAGCTCAGGATAAACGTTGACCTGAAGCTCAGGTTGTTACATTCTCCCCTCCTTTAGGGAGCGTCGTCTCGGTGCTCAGCTAGACTTATCCACTTTTCCTCGCTTCGTCCTTACTTGTAAAGAGATGAGGGTACGTTTTCTTAATCTGATCCTCACATTCCCAAGTAAATTCTGGACCTCTTTGCGAATTCCAACGAACTTTAACGATAGGTATCCGACTTTGCTTAAGTCGCTTGACCTCTCGATCAACAATTTCCACTGGCTCTTCGATCATATGCAACTTATCATCAAGTTGAATCTCATCCGTCGGAACGACAATATCGCCTTCCGCTAAACATTTCTTAAGATTCAAAACATGAAAAGTACTATGAATCCCTTTCACTCTTTAGTTAACTCCAATGTATAAGCTATAGGACCGACTCTAGCTAGAATCTTTAATGGCCCAATGTAACGTGGACTTAACTTTCCGCGCTTTCCAAAATGCATAACGCCCTTTCACGGCGATACCTTGAGCAGTACCATATTACTGACTTCAAATTCCAACAACTTAGTTCTTCTATCCGTGTAGCTTTTCTGGCGACTACGAGCAGTCAACAAGCGGTTCTTAATTTGAACAATCTTCTCCGTCGTTTCTCGAATCAATTCTGGACCGATAAGTTGGCTATCTCCAACCTCACTACAGCAAACAGGTGATCTACATTTTCGTCATTACAAAGCCTCATATGGTGCAGCCTTAATACTCACGTGATAACTATTATTGTATGAGAACTCGACTAATGGCAAATGGCGATCCCAACTACTTCCAAAATCAATCACACATGCCCACAACATATCTTCAAGCGTTTGTATAGTCCTTTCACTTTGACCATCCGTTTTAGGGTGGTAAGCGGTACTCATATCCAAATTCATCCCCAACGCCTTCTGAAGTGATTTCCAGAATTTAGGCGTAAAATGGCTATCTCGATCTGAAATGATCGAAATAGGAACACCATGTCTACATATAATTTCCTTCAAGTAAAGTTGCGTGAGCTTCTCCATGGTATCAGTCTTCTTCATTGGTAAGAAATGAGCTGATTTGGTCAATCGATCGACAATGACCCAAATCGTATCATACCCACTCGGTGTTCTAGGCAGTCCACTTACAAAATCCATAGTAATCCTTTCCCATTTCCAAACAGGAATCTCAGGTTGTTGCCCAGATGGTTTCTGATGCTCGACTTTAACCTTTGCATAAGTCATACACTTGCTAACATACGTGGCAATATCAGCTTTCATATTCGGCCACCAATACAACAGCTTCAAATCTTGATATATCTTGTCTAATCCCGGATGTATAGGATATTTGGACTTATGCGACTCATGCATAATCAAATCCCTCAATCCACCGAATCGCGGCAACCAAACACGATTTCCAAAACAACGTGTTCCATCAGGGCGAAGCTCGAATATTTTCTTAATCAATCTCCCTAAATTTTCTTCCTTCACATTCTTCTTCTTTAGCGCTTCCTTTTGGGCTTCAAGGATTTGCGTCGGTAGATCGTTGTGAACAGTCATCATCAAAGCTCGAACACGTAATGGCCTATTCCTTTCGACTTAAGGCGTCAGCCACAACATTTTCTTTTCCAGGATGATACCGAATCTCACAATCATAATCACTTAACAACTCAATCTATCTCCGTTGTCTCAAGTTCAGCTCTTTCTGATTCAAAATATATTGTAGGCTTTTGTGATCGGTGAAAACCACACACTTCGTTCCATACAAATAATGTCTCCATAACAAGGTGCTTAGGGACAATGTGACACTATACCGACGGTAACCGATGTGAAAGAAAACTCAGAACATAAATGGACCAATCTAAATAAACATGATGTACTAAAATCAAATAGTGGACATCTAAAAGCATGCATTGTACGGTGCACATAATTCCTAGTATTCTTTTCAGTGACTAAAGTAGAAAGTCGGTTTTTAAACTTGTTTAAAATAATGACTATACCTAGTGTTGCATGATACTCCCTAAATTAGACATAGTTGATTAAGTTATGTCTAATTTAGGTCTAATGATGCAACCACTCGGACTAGTCGACTCGTTTCATCTTTGGTGTTTTTAGAAAAAAAATCATTTTGGTTATAGTTCGGATTTTTTATTTTTTTGAAAAATTGGCATTCTTTATAACCTTAGGCTCTGATACCAATCTGTCACACCCCACCAAGGCGGAAATGCGAGGTGTAACATATTAATAAACATCACATAAGATGATAGACAAAACACCATACATGAATTAAGATAAAAGAAAGATATCCAAATTACAACACTTCAAGGTATAAGTTTAGAAGTACAAAAGTCAACATAGTTGTTTTTAGTTTCTCATTATAAAGCGTTAGAGAGTGGGTAGCTTATTTTCCAGCATATTTACAACTTTTATGCTTTTAAATACTGTTACTTTCCTTTTCAAAAGTACTGTAACCTCATTATATTAATTACAGTTAATTTTCAAGCTTTATTTAAAAATTCTGTCTTATTAATCTGTTTTACTTATTGCAACTTAAAGCTTTATCTGTTTTCAAATCATAATTTCATAAGCTCTTTACTGTTTCATTGAAATTCCACCCCAAATTTACCTTAGCTTATTGGATGATAAGCCAAACCTGGATGGGCTTATGGACACCACCAGCTTATCTTAGATAAGCTGGAGCTTTTATAGATAAGCTCTATGAGCATTTGATCCCTGTTTGAGAAAGGGAAATTGTTAGTTCCATTTTCTATTTTATATTTTAGCTTAAATTTATGCATTATCTTATTTTCTGCTTTATAGCTTGTTTTTTAATGTGCTATATATCTGTTTTTTTATGCTTATTTTGCCTTAATATTTGCTTATGAATCAGTTTATTGCTTCTTTGTAATCTGTCTTAAGCTTTCATTAATTTTTAGTCAAAACTGTTTTGAAAAACCAAAAATATGCTTTTAGATCTAGCTTATTAAATAAGTGCTTAATTGTGGTTGGTAATTGTTAATATGAGCTTATTAAACTTATTTCATAATCTGTTTTTATAGATATCAACTTATTTCAACCTACATTAGTTTAAAAATGCGAAAACGTGTTTTAAAGGGGTGTTTGGCACTTGCAGTACTAACATAAGTTAGTACTGCTTAGTCTCTTTTATCACTTAAAGAAGTTTTATCAAGCTTATTCTGAGTCTTAAAGTCAGTTAAAATTGGTTTTTAAAGTTTAAATATCAAGTTTTAGTGTTCATAGGATCCATGGTTTGAATCTGTGGTCGATTAGTTTGATACCAAGCTTTATTGTTAAGTTTAATTGATCAAAGCTATGTTAGTGTACATTTTATGCTTGTTTGAGGTCATTCTATGCCAGTAGAATGGAGTTAATATAAGTGTGCTATTGTCCTTTAGTTTTAGTCATAATCTGTCATAGTTTCTTAAGTCTAATTTTCATAGTTAAACAAGCAGTGACGTTTTGAGGAATGACACGCTGGCAATCCGTGCTAATGATTGGTGATGGGACGTGGCATATGATCAAGGGCCAAGAATGAAAGACTTGGAGAAAAAGAAAGAATGGAAGGCCAGGATGAGAGTTTCGAGCTCCTCACACAACTAGCACAACAAGCACACCCAAGACCCCAAGTTTTCCTATAAATAGGACCTTAGTTTCTCATTGTAAAGCGTTAGAGAGTAGGTAGCTTATTTTCCAGCTTATTTACAGCTTTTATGCTTTTAAATACTGTACTTTCCTTTTCAAAGTAATGTAACCTCATTTTATTAATACAAGTTAATTTTCAAGCTTATTCTAAATTCTGTCTTATTAATCCTGTTTACTTATTGCAACTTAAAGCTTAATCTGTTTTCAAATCATAATTTCATAAGCTCTTTACTGTTTCATTGAAATTCCACCCCAAATTTACCTCAGCTTATTGGATGATAAGCCAAACCTGGATGGGCTTATGGACACCACCAGCTTATCTTAGATAAGCTGGAGCTTTTATAGATAAGCTCTGTGAGCATTTGATCCCTGTTTGAGCAAGGGAAATTGTGAGTTCCACTTTCTATTTTATATTTTAGCTTAAATTTATGCATTATCTTATTTTCTGCTTAATAGTTGTTTAATTGTGCTTATATCTATTTTTTATGCTTATTTTGCCTTAATATTGCTTATTGAATCTAGTTTATAGCTTCTTTTAATCTGTCTTAAGCTTTCATTAATTTTTAGTCAAAACTGTTTTGAAAAACCAAAAATATGCTTTTAGATCTAGCTTATTAAATAAGTGCTTAATTGTGGTTGTTAATTGTTAATCTGAGCTTATTAAACTTATTTCATAATCTGTTTTTATAGATATCAACTTATTTCAACCTACATTAGTTTAAAAATGCGAAAACATGTTTTAAAGGGGTGTTTGGCACTAGCAGTACTAACATAAGTTAGTACTGCTTAGTCTCTTTTGTCACTTGAAGAAGTTAATCAAGCTTAATCTGAGTCTTAAAGTCAGTTTAAATTGGTTTTTAAAGTTTAAATATCAAGTTTTAGGTTCATAGGATCCATGGTTTGAATATGTGGTCAATTAGTTTGATAACCAAGCTTAATTGTTAAGATATTGATTAGGAGCATGTTAGTGTCAATTTTATGCTTGTTTTGAGTCATTTATGCAGTAGAATGGAGTTAATATAAGTGTGTTATTGTCCTTTAGTTTTAGTCATAATCTGTCATAGTTTCTTAAGTCTAATTTTCATAGTTAAAAGTCTGGTTTTCAAAAGCAAAATTAGGTAAGGTTAAGCTTGATCTATGGTCTGAATTTGATAGCATAATCTCATTAGGGTTCAAATTTAATCTGTTTTAGCTTATTTTTACATAATCTCATTTAGTCTTATTTTGCATTTTAGCTTATTTTAGCTTATTTAAGCTACTATATTAAGACTAAATGTAAAAATAAGCTGAAACATATTAAGTTTGAACCCTAATGAGCTTATGCTATCAAATATACAGACCACCAAGATCTTAGCATTATTTGGTGTTTCGGAGTACGGGTGCTTCTTCCATTTAAGGTCTTACTTGTTTTGGTTATTAGCTATGCTAATGCTTATAACTTCTAAATTATAGCTTAAAGTAATATAAAGCCCTTAATAGCATTTTTAGATCTGCTGTCTTAACTGACCTTTTAGCTTTATGTGTTTGCTAATTTCTAGTCCCTATTGCTTTTTAGGTCTAGAAAATTAGTTGTCATAAGCTTGTTATGCTTTTTAGCTTATTCTAAGTGCTAATTAGTTTTTAGGATATCTTAAAATAAGTAGTGAAAAATCCTTCTTAGCCTGTTTTAGATCTATTTGTCTTAAAGCCTCTAAGTGCTTTCCTGCTTATTTTTCTTTGCTTATTTTGGTAGTCCCACAATATCTTATTAAGTATAAGTCTTGATTTGTTTCAGCTTATTTGCTTCCTAGTTAGCTAAGTTGAGTCCTTTAATGTCCCAAGACAATAAAGCTCAATTTCAATTCAGTTTTAAAAGCCCAAACTGTCATGTTCATTCGATCTTATTTTAGCTTATTTTTAAGTTTCAGAAAAAGTGTTTTTATTAAAGTTTATTATTTTTATTAGTTGTTTGCTTTTTCAAAAAGAAAAATAAAAAAATGTTTAATCAAAAAGAAATGTCACATGGGTCGAACCTGTGACATCTCCTTCATTACACCAAATCCTTAACACACACACCCCTTTACTAATTATCCAAGCCTTTGGGACTTTCTGTCAAACCTTTTGCAACCTTAATATTTATGCCTGATTTTCATTTTAGCTTATTAGGTTTAATTGCTTTAATTTACTGCTTATCCTTTTCAAGCCATTATTCCATTTATATACTTTCATAGATTCTCCATAGTCCCGAAGAACATTTCTATTGATCCTTTCTTTTCAATGTAATTATTTCCCTTCCACAATTCTACACACGATATCGATCTCAGCTTTTAAGTGTTGTTTCTATTTTTCTGCCCGCGAATCCATTTCACATCCAGATACAAACTAGGAACTCTATTCCACACTCAAAAAATTCTCTTTCTTTTTCTCTTCACTTTCTTTATCCTCTAAATTTCATTCCCGTACTTTCGCTCTTGCCTTTTCTTTTTTCTTTTCTCTTTCTTTCGACTTTTTCCTCCTTCCTTCTCTTCTGTTCATCCGAATTTCCCATTTTACACATTTACTGTATCTAACTTATCCGTCCTTTCGTCTCATGGTTTGAGTTCAAATTCTTTTCTCACCCATTTTTTCAGAGTCGATTTACTTTCTCCCGCACTTTTCTTCCATCCGGTTTTCGTCTTTTCTTTTTCTTCCGATCTTTCCTCTTTCAATTAGTTAATCAGCTTCAGCATTTTTCTTTCTTCTCCCGCTTCTTCACTTCCTATCGCAAATCGATGTTGTTAATTTTTTCAGAATTTTCATAATTAGTTTGCTATTTTTAATGATTTATTTAGATTAAATCCGTTTTTAATTCATAATAAATAAAATAAAAGTCAAAAAAAATATAATTCTTTTTTTCTAAAATTATTTTTAGTCATTTAGGATTTATAAAAAAAAACATTTTTAGGGTTAAATTTTAATAGTTTAGGTATTAAGTTGCGTTTTTAGATTCTCGTAATCATTTTTGTGATTTAATCTTATTTGCTTTCGTTTTTAGCTTGCATTTATTTGTTTTTGCATGTTAGTTGTAGAAATAGAAAACCAAATCAAAATCCTTGAAATCATTCAAAGTACGCGATCACGAACTTAACCGATTCTCAATTCACACTTCGTCGGGATACGACTCAGAAGGTTTTGAATTTTACTTTGGATAAAAGTAATCTTCTTAAATCCTTACAGAATACTTATTACTATACTATTATTGATATTATCCATTCTACTGCATAAATGACTCAAAACAAGCATAAAATTGACACTAACAAGCTCCTAATCAATATCTTAACAATTAAGCTTGGTTATCAAACTAATTGACCACATATTCAAACCATGGATCCTATGAACCTAAAACTTGATATTTAAACTTTAAAAACCAATTTAAACTGACTTTAAGACTCAGATTAAGCTTGATAAAACTTCTTCAAGTGACAAAAGAGACTAAGCAGTACTAACTTATGTTAGTACTGCTAGTGCCAAACACCCCTTTAAAACATGTTTTTGCATTTTTAAACTAATGTAGGTTGAAATAAGTTGATATCTATAAAAACAGATTATGAAATAAGTTTAATAAGCTCAGATTAACAATTAACAACCACAATTAAGCACTTATTTAATAAGCTAGATCTAAAAGCATATTTTTGGTTTTTCAAAACAGTTTTGACTAAAAATTAATGAAAGCTTAAGACAGATTAAAAGAAGCTATAAACTAGATTCAATAAGCAATATTAAGGCAAAATAAGCATAAACAAACAGATATAAGCACAATTAAACAACTATTAAGCAGAAAATAAGATAATGCATAAATTTAAGCTAAAATATAAAATAGAAAGTGGAACTCACAATTTCCCTTGCTCAAACAGGGATCAAATGCTCACAGAGCTTATCTATAAAAGCTCCAGCTTATCTAAGATAAGCTGGTGGTGTCCATAAGCCCATCCAGGTTTGGCTTATCATCCAATAAGCTGAGGTAAATTTGGGGTGGAATTTCAATGAAATAGTAAAGAGCTTATGAAATTATGATTTGAAAACAAATTAAGCTTTAAGTTGCAATAAGTAAACAGGATTAATAAGATAGAATTTAGAATAAGCTTGAAAATTAACTTGTATTAATAAAATGAGGTTACATTACTTTGAAAAGGAAAGTATAGTAATTAAAAGCTAAAAAGCTGTAAAAAAGTTGGAAAATAAGCTACCTACTCTCTAACGCTTTACAATGAGAACTAAGGTCCTATTTATAGGAAAACTTGGGGTCTTAGGTTTGTTTGTTGTGCTAGTTGTGTGAGGAGCTCGAAACTCTCATCATGGCCTTCCATTCTTTCTTTTTCTCCAAATCTTTCATTCTTGGCCCTTGATCATATGCCACGTCTCATCACCAATCATTAGCACGGATTGCCAGCGTGTCATTCCTCAAAACATCACTGCTTGCATCATGTGTCAGGGTTGTCAGCTTTTAGAAGCTCAGGGGCGTGGGGTGAAAGGGTGGTAGTTACTGGTGAAAAACTAGAGGGAAAGAGAGGTAAAAGATGTATTGTAACCCTGTTTGACCCGTGTTTTGACTTTGGACCCAGGTTTATATCACTTTTGACTTTTGGACCAGGTATGGGGTTGTTGGGCTAGGATTTGTAAAATGGGCCAAAGTTAAGTTATTGGAATTGGACATGTTATTTTAATGGACTTTAGATTAGGTTTAGGTATAATATAAATCTTTAATGGGTTGTCCTGGCCCATTAAAATGGGTATGGGTTGTCCATCTTTAATGGGTTCTCGTACTCTTACCATTCCCGTGCTTGGTTTTGTCCATTTTGCTTTATTTTTGTCCTTTTGTGCAATATCCGTTACATGCAAGACACAATTCACAATACAAACAAATACAATGCATTTTTTTGTATTTATTGGTCATTATTGGTCTTTTTAGCTCGTTTTATTAGGCAAAAGGTATGTATTTTTAAGCACATACCAAAATCCCTCATACTAAGCCATTGTTGTGTCCTCACGCAATGTTATCATTTCACGCTTAAAAAACCAAAGATTTCCACCCCTTTAGACTAATTACCTTGATAAGTAGCTAATTGTTCATCTAAGGGAGTTAAAAAATCACTAGATTTGAAAGCTCTCCGTTTTACCATTTTTATGCATTTATTATTATCATTCATTCATATCATAACTTCACGGAACAAGAAACATTTAAAGGATAAATTCATCGTCCTTGATTTTTCACCCACCCCAAACCAAGCTTAAAAACGAAATCATTGTTAAATACAAGTTAAGATGCTAACACTACTCATAAATGCTAACTGTGGATGCATAGCTACTTTCCGCTCCCTTATTTCCTACATCCTCTAAAGATTTTATTATCATTATTATTTGTGATAAATAAGTTAATGTCTTATTCATATAAAGTAAACCCGGTTTAGACCACAATTAGTTTGAAATCCTTTCCTAAAGAGACGATATGGTGAGAATAAGGTCCACATTAAGGTTTTAATTTCGCACGATTTAGGGGTTATCCTATTTAGATAACCCCGGAGTCAAAATTTGGCTTTATTATTATTATTGCAACATTATTAAACCTCGGTCCTTTAAACAACTGCCACATCGGTATGCGAGCCGACCATGGTCCAGGAGTCTTATTTCGACCTCGGTAAATTCCTCGACCTTTTAGAAGGCTGCAACATCGGTTGTGAGCCGGCAAGATGCAACAAACTTTTATCAGTCTCGGATTATTAATATGTGCCTTATTTAAAAGACTGCCAATTTGGTTGTGAGCCGGCAAGAGGCAGTAAACTTTTATCAGCCCACAGTTTTTATTATTATTATTATTACCTCCACCCTTTAAATGACTATCACATCGGTTGTGAGCCGGCAAGAGGTAGTGGTCTTAATTTGGGTTCGGTTTATTACATAACATTATTATTATTATCCAAATTTCAAGTCCTGTGGTCTTTTAACTACCTAGACAACGGTAGCGAGCCGTCAAGAATCGGTAGCCTATTTCCCCACAACACTGACAAAACCTCGATGTGTACCTTACTTTCACCAGAAGGAATCTCTACGAAGTGATTTAAACTAAGAATCGCAAAAACCTAAAGTAACTTTATTTATTTAACAATTATATAATGTTTATTAAGTTGGTGGGAGCAAAAAGCCACAATTAACCTCTATGAGCCTTAAAGAGATCCAACTACTCTATGTTTAGCATCTAACTTATATAAAACTCTATCATTTCTCGTTCTTCGCAAATTTAAAATCTTTAATAAAAAGATCCGCGAATGCTTAGTCTAATAAAACAAGCTTTGCATATTTAAAGTATATCATGGAAACTTGCAAACTCTTGGCTCTTTTAAACTAGAATTCGCGTTTTAAAGCTTCTTGTATAAACAACTAGCAAAAGCTTAAATTTATATAAGTTAAGGGCAAGCTAGAGCGCAACATGTTCGATCAAGTCAAAATTTATTCTTTGAAAAGACAAAAAATTCATGTCAAAATACTTATTATATTTTTGGAAAAAAAATAAATTTTGGCATAAAATCACATATTTTTGGTGGAAAAACGGGGTTACGTGAAGATAAAGCAAATGCAAGTAAGATCAAATCGAAAGATAACCCCCTATACTAGAACTACACATTGTCCCGAATGTGAGATTGGCACCGCATACCTAATTTTCAAGGCAAATCAATATATCTAAGGCGGTCTCTACACAAATCCTAAAGTCGTTTATTAATTATGCTAATAGATAAACGTTAATCAATAAGATCTTCGGATATCATATTCCTTATATTAAGCATGCGATAGGATATAAGATTGAGTGGACGATGACAAAACACGAGACGAGAGTCTTCAAAATATGGGCAATCCTAGACATAAAACACAAAAGAACAGCAAGAAAGAAGCGCGAGCCTCCTCACATCAGACTTATTCATAATTATTATTACTACATACTTCTACTAAGGATAAAAGCATGGTGTTTGCCACCCGTAAGTGCTTGTTTTTGTTAACCGAATCACGAGTCTGACTCGATCCCCGAATTTAGTGGTCCATGGGGAAAGTTTGGAGATCCGGAACAACCATCGGTGGTATGTCCCTTCCTAAATAATGCTTAAGTCTATGACCATTCACCTTGAAATTTGGTCCGTCGGTTTGAGATAACTCGATGGCACCAAAAGGGAAAAACTAGAGGCATCGGTGTATGTCCGGTCAACGGGTTTTTTGCTTGCCCCAAGAAAATCTTTAATCGAGAATTAAAGAGAAGAACTCGATCACCAACTTTGAAGATGCGGTTTTTAATCTGGGAGTCATGAATCTTTTTTGTTTTCTCTTTGTAGATTAAAGAATTCTCGTAGGCTTGATCCCGGAGTTCATTTAATTCATTTATTTGAACTTTTCGGTGATCACCCGCGCTCTTAAGGTCAAAATTACAGTGTTTCAAGGCCCAATAGGCCTTGTGTTCAAGTTTGATAGGAAGATGGCAAGCCTTTCCGTATACAAGCTTATAAGGAGTGCACCCAATGGGTGTCTTGAATGCGGTACGGAAGGTCCATAATGCATCATCTAACTTATCGGACCATGAAGCACGGTTTTCACCTACGGTCCTTTCTAAAATACATTTCAAACCACGATTTAAAACCTCCACTTGTCCACTCGTTTGTGGATAATACGCGGTACAAAGACGATGAGTAACTCCATACTTAAGCATAACTTTAGCAAATTGATCATTACAAAAATGGGTACCGCGATCACTAATGATAGCACGAGGAGTTCCTAATCGGGCAAAAAGAGATTTCAAGAATTTTACAACAACTCTGGCATCGTTAGTGGGGAGCGCTTTTGCTTCAACCTATTTTGACAAGTAGTCGACGGCCACGAGAATGTACTTGTTCCATCGAGAAGACGGGAACGGTCCTATAAAAGCCCCATACGTCAAAGATCTCGCAAACTTGAATTGCTTTTTTAGGCATTTCATCACGTTACGAGATTTTGCCTTGACGTTGACAAGCGTCACACCGTATGACCAAGTCATGGGCATCTCGGTAAATAGTAAGCCAATAGAAACTGGAATCAAAACAACATTCACTTTTCCAGGATGATACCGAATTTCACAATCATAATCACTTAGAAACTTAATCCATCTTTGTTGTCTCAAGTTAAGCTCTTTCTTGTTCAAAATATATTGTAGGCTCTTGTGATTGGTGAAAACCATATATTTTGTTCCATACAAATAATGTCTCCACAATCTAAGAGCAAACACAACGGCTCTCAACTCCAAATCGTGAGTAGTGTAATTCTCTTCGTGAGTCTTCAATTATCATGAAGCATACACGATCACCTTTTCCCTTTGCATCAATACGGCTCCATAACCTCACACTTATTCATAATTATTATACTAACATACTTCTACTAAGGATAAGCATGGGTTGCCACCCGTAAAGCGCTTGTTTTTGTTAACCGAATCACAAGTCTGACTCGGTCCCCGAATTTAGTGGTCCATAGGGAAAGTTTGGAGATCCGGAACAACCATCGGTGGTATGTCCCCTCCAAAATAACGCTTAAGTCTATGACCATTCACCTTGAAATTTGGTCTGTCGGTTTGAGATAACTCGATGGCACCAAAAGGGAAAACTAGAGCAACGGTGAATGGTCTGGTCCAACGGGTTTTAAGCTTGCCCGAGAAAATCATTAATCGAGAATTAAAGAGAAGAACTCGATCACCAATTTGAAGATGCGGTTTTTAATCGGGAGTCATGAATTTCTTTTTTGTTTTCTCTTTGTAGATTAAGATTTTCTTTGTAGGCTTGATCCCGGAGTTTATTTAATTCATTTATTTGAACTTTTCGGTGATACCGCGGTCTTAAGGTCAAAATTACAATGTTTCAAGGCCCAATAGGCCTTGTGTTCATGTTCGATAGGAAGATGGCAAGCCTTTCCGTACACAAGCTTATAAGGAGTGCACCCAATGGGTGTCTTGAATGCGGTACGGAAGGCCCATAATGCATCATCTAACTTATCGGACCATGAAGCAAGGTTTTCTACCTACGGTCCTTTCTAAAATACATTTCAAACCACGATTTAAAACCTCCACTTGTCCACTCGTTTGTGGATGATACGCGGTACCAAAGTGATGAGTAACTCCATACTTAAAGCATAACCTTTAGCAAATGATCATTACAAAAAAGGGGTACCGCGATCATAATGATTGCACGAGGAGTTCCTAATGGGAAAAAAGGATTTCAAGAATTTCACAACAACTCTGGCAACGTTCGTGGGGAGCGGGCTTGTCTTCAACCTATTTTGACAAGTAGGTCGACGGCCACGAGATGTACTTGTTCCATCGAGGAAGACGGGAACGGTCCTAAAAAGCCCCATACGTCAAAATATCGCAAACTTAAATTGCTTTTTAGCGCATTTCATCATGTAACGAGATTTTGCATTGACGGTGACAAGCGGTCACACGTATGACACAAGTCATAGCATTCGGTAAATAGAGGCCAATAGAAAACTGGACATCAAAACATCATTCATTTTCCAGGATGATAACCGAATTTCACAATCTAATCTCTTAGAAAAACTAATCCATCTGTGTTTGTTGTCTCAAGTTAAGCTCTTCTTGTTCAAAATATTATTGTAGCTTTGTGATGGTGAATACCATTATATTTTGTTCCATACAAATAATGTCTCCACAATCTAAGAGCAAACACAACGGCTCTCAACTCCAAATCGTGAGTAGTGTAATTCTCTTCGTGAGTCTTCAATTATCATGAAGCATACACGATCACCTTTTCCCTTGGCATCAACTCGGTCCAAAAACCCTAAGTGATGCATCACACTTAGACCACGAAATCTTATGTTTCCTCGGGCAACACTATGTACGTATTAAAATTAAACGATATCAATTTTTGGCGCCGCTGCCGGGGATTTGTGATTAAGATTCTTTCGTTTGAAGTTTGTCGATCGTGATTTGGAGAACCTTTCGTCTTCGAAAGTTACGCTTTTAAGAAAATCAAAAATACAAAAAAAAAATTAAAAATATAAAAAGTAAAAAATATTTTTCTTTTCTTTTTAGTATAAGTAGAAGATTAAAAACAAAAATACAAAAATATTTGCTCTTCCGGATTTTTCGATTTTTCTCGTTAATTTGTGAATATAAAAAATAAAAAAATTTAACAAAGTTGGTAAAAGAACACCAACAAATAATACCTTCAACTGAGGTATTATCCATCAATAAGTTCCCGAACCAAAGATTAAAAAAAATTTACCGTTTGTGTCACTTACGAAAAAGGCGCACCTCTTTTGTAAAATTTATTTTACTTAAGAGAGTTACCCTAAGTTTGTTGATTATTCGGTAAACAAAAATATTTCCTTTTCTCATTTCTTTTATCATTTCATTTGCTTGTTTAGTGCATGCGCACTAGAAATTCCAATTTTCCAAATAATTCAAACGTAACCATTCCGAGACGTCGAAATAAAGGACGTGCTCCAAACATAGTCGAACCCGAGCTTCGTACTATCGTTGCACCAATGGCGGAACGTACAATGGAAGAGCTACTCCGAGCACCCACGGAAGGGTACGGAGAAGCTATCGTTTTACCAGAAATTAATGCGGATCATTTTGAGATTAAAACAAATTTGTTACAATTGGTTCAAGCAAACCCGTTTCACGGTTTAGAGAACGAAAATCCTCATGCTCATATCAATAGTTTCAAAAGGATTACCTCGACTCTACGATTTAGGAATGTGCCAAACGATGTGATTAAGCTAATGATGTTTCCTTATTCACTCGAGGGGCTGCTAAAACTTAGTACGAGAAAGAACCTCCTAATTCAATCTTGACTTGGGAGGATCTCGTTACCAAATTCATGAATCAATTTTTCCCTCTATGCGAAATGACTCACTTAAAGAATAAAATCTCTCGATTTACCCAAAAATTCGATGAGTCTTTTAGTGAAGCGTGGGAACGATTTAAGGAAATGCTTAGAGCTTGTCCCCACCATGGATTTACGGAGTTAACCCAGATAGATACTTTCTATAACGGTTTAAACGACAACGATCAAGACTCCTTAAATGCCGCGGCGGGTGGAAATCTTTTGAGTAAGACGACTAGAGAGGCGTTGAATATAATTGAAAACAAATCAAAAGTGCGTTATTCACGAAACAAACCAAATGCTTCTAGGATGAATACTAGCGTCTAGGAAAAATAGTTAGAAGACATAAAGAAGATAAGCTTGCAGATCAACTTTCGACCTTAGTCGAGATTGTTTCTAAGAAAGTTGTCACTCCCGCTCCGGTTAAAGCGGTTGAGGAAACTTGCGTTACTTGTGGTGGTGCCCATTCTTGGTATAATTGTCCGACTACCGATAACAATCAAGCTAGTGTTTGTGCGACTACGGGTACTTACAATCAAGTTAACCCTCCGAACCGTGTTAGTAATCAAATGGCACCACCCGGTTTTGCTCCGGTGCAAAACAATGGTCAAAATAGGTTTAATCAAAATCAAGGTCAAGGGAATAATTTTAATCGGGGAAATAATTTTCATGGTAATCAAGGTTTTCAAGCTTAAAATAATCATGCTCTGAATTTTCAAAACCAAGGATTTCAAAACCAACCTTTTCAAGTTCCTAATAATCAAGTTCAACAAGAGTTTTCAAATGATTTTTCGAGTTACAAGAGAAATAACGATCAAATGATGAGAAACATGCAAAATCAAATCAACTCGTTGAAAGGAGATCTTAAGAATGAAATTCAAAACATGATAAAATCTCAACAAGCCGTCATGATGAATCAACAAACTACCTTTCAAAACAATTTACAAAACATGATATGTGGATTGTTTCAAAACCATGCCTCAACTTTGGGTACTCTTCCGAGTAATACCATTCCAAACCCGAAGGGTGAGATGAAAGCGATCACTACTCGAAGTGGTGTTGCTTACGAGGGACCCTCGATTCCTACTAATCCTTCTCCTAAAAAGGTAGTAGAACGAGAAACCGAGGAGACAACGGATAAGGAGCAATCTAATTTCCAAGGAAGTACCGCTCAAATCCCACCTCCGGTTATCCCCATTCCCATTCCGGAACCCGATGTTCCGAAGAATTTACCTAAGCCAAATATTCCATATCCTTCTCGACTTAACCAAGAAAAATTTCGTGAAAAAGCTTCGTATCAAAAAGAGAAGATTTTTCAAATGTTTCAAGATTTGCGTTTTGACATAAGTTTCGCGGATGCTTTGTTTTTTATGCCAAGATTTGCTCCTACGATTAGGAATTTGCTCATGAATAAGGAAAAGTTGCTTGAATTAGCTAAGATACCGTTGAACGAGAATTGCTCGGCGATGCTCCTCAAAAAGCTTCCCGAAAAGCTTGGAGATCCCGGCAAGTTTCTTATTCCATGCAATTTTCCGGGAATGGATGTATGTCACGCCTTGGCCGATCTTGGCGCGAGCATAAATCTTATGCCTCTTTCCTTTTGGAAAAAGCTTTCCCTACCCGAACTTACACCAACTCGGATGACTTTAGAGTTAGCGGATCGATCGATTACCCATCCTAAGGGACTCGCCGAAGACGTTTACGTTAAAGTGGGAAAGTTCTATTTTCCTACCGATTTTGTTGTTGTCGATTTCGAAGCCGATCCTCGAGTACCTCTCATACTTGGGAGATCCTTTTTGAGGACCGGTCGTGCTTTAATTGATGTTTATGGAGAAGAAATAACCCTTCGGGTTGATAACGAAGCCGTCACTTTTATTCTTGATTAAATCACGAGATACTCCTCTACAAATGATAAGTCGGTAAACCGAATTGACATCATTGATGGTTATATGCTAATCTGATATACCATTACGACTAATGTCTAAGTTACTTTATGCTAAAAGTCCCTCAATATCATGGACCATTAATCACTTGCGAGTAAACGCGAATATTGTGGATAGATCTATCGGGATTGACGAATCCTGTTTGTGTTAGCCGGATAGGTAACCAAACACACTATATTTGAATTTCATAGGTATATGGCAAGTACCTACACCAAGGGCCATTATCTCTCTCTCTATATATATATATATATCATTTTAGGTATATATATACGCTAGTCAGTTTGTGTGCCATGATCTTAGACCAGGCAAGACCAAGACCAAACAGACCAAACAAGACAATAACACAGTAATACACTGTTACTATGATAATTGTATTCGTTGCAATTATTACAAATAACGGGTATATAATAACGTGACCCAAGATCATAACAATATAATAATTGTGTTTGTACAATTATTACACTATGACTTGTATTCAAACTATTTATCAAAACCTATGAATTTCACTCAACCTTTGTGTTGACTTTTTAGCATGTTTATCTTAGGTTATTGAAGCAATATATGGCACGGAGCGGCTTGGACTTGAAGATGGCTGAACTGTTATCATTCACACATTATGTTTTAGATTTTAGGACCTGTATTTTGTAAAAACTTTGATTATAATGAATGATAACTAAATTTTTCCAACAACATCTCTTTTAAGTCATTTTCTATGATTATGATTGTTGTATCCATGAAGTAATACCCCAGATTAGCTTCCGCTGCTATATTTGTAAAAATGAGGGTGTTACAGTTTGTGAGGAGTATGCTCTGGAATTGCTAGGAATTTCTAATAATGATTCTTCGGGTGGCAATCCCACCCCGACGTCTGAGCCTCTTACTTCCGAATTCATTTTAGAAGAGATTGAAGCTTATCTCAAGGATGATTCGATTTCACCGGAAATTGATAATGCCGATTGCGATCCGAAGGGAGATATTTGCTTAATTGAAAAATTGTTAAATAATGACCCGTTTCAACTTCCTCCGATGGACCTTAAACAAAATGAAGTGATCGAGGCAAAATATTCAATCGAAGAGCCTCCGGAATTAGAATTAAAAGATTTACCGTCACACTTAGAATATGCTTATTTAGAAGAAAACGATAAGTTACCCGTGATTATTGCGAAAGGTTTAAAAGAGGATGAAAAAGAAGCTCTCTTAAAAGTGCTTAAATCTCATAAACGGGCCATTGCTTGGAAAATCACCGACATCAAGGGTATCGACCCTCGTTTTTGTACACACAAAATCTTGATGGAGGATGATTACAAACCCACGGTTCAAAGTCAAAGAAGGGTTAACCAAAAATTTTTCATGAGGTACTCAAGAAAGGATGTCTTAAAACTTCTTGATGCCTGTATTATTTACCTCGATCTCCGACACGAGCCCATGGGTCCATGGTTTAGTCCAATGCATTGTGTTCCAAAGAAAGGAGGAATAACCGTTGTTGCTAATGAAGAGAATGAATTAATTTCGACACGTTTAGTTACCGGGTGGAGAGTTTGTATCGACTATAGAAAATTAAATGAAGCAACTCGAAAAGATCATTTTACATTACCATTTATGGATAAAATGTTAGAAAGATTAGCTGGAAATGAGTTTTATTGTTTTCTAGATGGATTTTTGAGGTATTTCCAAATACCAATAGATCCTAGGACCAAGAGAAAACTACTTTCACATGCCCGTATGGAACTTTCGCGTACCGTCGCATGTCATTTGGCTTGTGTAATGCTCCTGGTACTTTTTAATGGTGTATGATGGCCATATTCCATGATATGATCGAAATGACTATGGAAGTGTTTATGGATGATTTCTTGGTTTTTAGGGATAGTTTTGATTCATGCCTCTCCAATTTAGAAAAAAATGCTAAAAAGGTGTGAAGACATGAATTTAGTTCTTAATTGGGAGAAGTGCCACTTTATGTGTAGAGAAGGAATTGTGTTAGGACATAAAATTTCAAAGTCAGGAATTGAGGTCGATCGTGCTAAAGTCGATGTTATCGCTAAGCTACCTCACCCGACTACCGTAAAAGGTGTTAGGAGTTTCCTAGGTTATGCGGGTTTTTACCGACGTTTTATCCACGACTTTTCCAAAATAGCTAGACTAATGACTCACCTTCTTGAGAAGGAAACACCGTTTGTGTTTTCTAAGGATTGTATTGATGTTTTTCAGAGTCTTAAATAGAAGCTTACCGAAGCTCCGATCTTAGTTGTCCCGGATTGGAACCTACCTTTCGAACTCATGTGTGATGCAAGTGATTTCGCGATTGGTGCGGTTTTAGAACAATGAAAGACGAAGCACTTTCAGCCTATACATTATGCTAGTAAGACAATGACAGAAGCTCAAATTCATTACACTACCACGGAAAAGGAAATGCTTGCCGTTGTGTATGCTTTTGAAATGTTTTGGCCATATTTTGTATTATCTAAAAGCATAGTATATACGGATCACTCTGCTTTAAAGTACCATATGAACAAACAAGAAGCCAAGCCGAGGTTGCTCCGGTAGGTTCTTCTCCTACAAGAATTTGATATCACCATCCGTGATAAAAAAAGGAAGTGAGAACCTTGCGGCTGATCATTTATCTAGACTTGAGAATCCTCATAAGGATGTGTTAGAAAACAAAGACATAAATGAGAATTTTCCTTTAGAGACTCTTGGTGTCATATCTAGTAGAAGTACCCCATGCTTTGCGGACTATGCAAATTTTCATGCGAGGAATTTTATCATCAAAGGAATGACAACTCAACAAAAGAAGAAATTTTTCAAGGACGTTAAACATTATTTTTGGGACGATCCCTATCTTTTTCGTATTTGTGCGGATCAAATTATTCGAAGGTGTGTGCATGGGCAAGAAGCTAAAATGAAATCCTCAAACTTGTCATGAAGTGAACCCACCGGGCCATTATAGTGCCAATTTCACCAATACCGCTCCAAACTATTATGCCGGATTATCTTTTGGGCCTAACCAAAAACGAGAATGGCCCCTAGGAAGAACAATGATCAAAATCTTGTGATACTGGTCCAAGACAAAAGGAAAAATTTCACGACAATTCGGATCAAACACACAACAGATGAAATGCCTCAAAAAACCCTATACATCAAGTTTGTGGTTTCTTTTGGCCTACCATATATCGAGATGCCCATACAATGATCAAATCTTGTGATACGTGTCAAAGACAAGGAAAAATTTCACAACGAGATGAGATGCCTCAAAACGCTATTCAAGTTTGTGAAATCTTTGATGTATGGGGTATTGATTTTATGGGACCATTTTTGTCTTCACATGGGAATAAATACATCCTCGTTGCCGTCGACTATCTTTCGAAATGGGTTGAAGCAAAGGCGCTCCCCACAAATGATGCTAGAGTTGTAGTAAAGTTTTTAAAGTCTTTTTTTGCCCGATTCGGAACGCCTAGAGCTATTATAAGCGATCGTGGGACCCATTTTTGTAATGATCAATTTGCTAAAGTAATGTCTAAGTATGGGGTCACTCATCGTTTAGCTACCGCTTATCACCCTCAAACGAGCGGTCAAGTGGAGGTGTCCAATTGTGGTTTAAAACCTATTCTAGAAAGGACGGTTGGAGAAAACCGTGCCTCGTGGTCCGACAAACTAGATGACGCTTTATGGGCATTTCATACCGCTTTAAAACACCAATTGGTTGTACGCCTTACAAGTTAGTGTACGGAAAGTCTTGCCATTTACCTATCGAGCTAGAGTATAAAGCATATTGGGCTTTGAAACATGCTAATTTCGATCTTAAAACCGCGGGTGATTACCGGAAGCTTCAACTTAATGAGCTTAATGAGCTTCGTGATCAAGCTTATGAGAATTATTTGATATATAAAGAGAGGACGAAGAAGCTTCACGACTCAAAGATCAAAAACCGCATTTTCAATGTTGGAGATCGAGTTTTACTCTTTAACTCTCGTCTAAAGATATTCTCGGGAAAGCTTAAGACTCGTTAGTCAGGACCTTTCACCATCACCAAAGTTTTTCCATACGGAACCATCGAGTTATCTCAACCTGATGGTCCAAACTTTAAGGTGAATGGTCATCGTGTGAAGCATTACTTCGAAGAGGACTTACCACCCAAGGTAGTACAGGATCTCCAAACTTTCCCCAAGGACGAATGAATTCGGGGATCAAGTCAAGCTATGTGACTCGGTTACCAAAAACAAAGCGCTTCGTGGGAGGCACCCCATGCTTATCTTTTTATCTTCTTTCTTATTTCTATTGTGATGTGAGGAGGCTTGTACTCTTCCAATTCTTGTTGTTTGTGCTTATGATTTTTTGTAGGATTGATCTAAACTTTCTAAAGACTCTCATGTTCGATGTTTTGTCCCGGTTTACTCAAGCTTCCTAGCCTTTGCTTGCCATTAGTTTGGGGAAATCCGATATCCTAATATTATTATCGTCTAACATTTATCTTGCTTGAGATTTTTGTGATACTTTCTTCATGCCTAGATTATGCATTCGACTTTTTGAGTTCTAGTATGAGGTTTATAAGCCTTAGACTATGAAACATTGAGGACAATGTTTAATTTTATTATGGGGTAGTATATCTTCGATACGATCTTACCTACCTTTGTCCGTTGTTCTCACGTACCCCGTTTTCCCTCCAAAATTTTAAAATTTAAAATATTTTCAAAAATAAAATAAGTGTTTTGTCATAATTTTGACTTTCCTACTGGGTAGAATAAGAATAAATTTTGACCTGATCGAGCGTGTTGAGCTCTAGCTTGTTCCTTAACTTTTAGGCTAAGCGTTTGCGGAAATTCGCGAAGAACAGAAAATGATAGAGTTAAGTATGGGTGGGATGCTAAACAAGGATTAGTTGGAAATCTTAAGAGCTCATGTATGTAATTTGTGGCTTTTTCTCCCATAAGCTCTTAACCGAATTAATAATGCGTGCTGTTTTTGGAGATTAAACTTAAATCAAAATTTTTTATATAGTATATAGCAAAAATTTTAGTCTTAGTTCAAATTTATACTTGAATTTTTCAAAAAGAAGTCTTCTTTATATATTATATAAAAAAATAATAATAAATAAAAATGAATGAAATGATGAAAAATACAAAAATATATAATAATAATAATAAAAACTGTGGGCTGATAAAAGTTTACTACATCTTGCCGGCTCACAACCGATGTGGTAGTCTTCTAAAGAAAGAACATAGTAAGAATAAAAATCCGAGACTGATAAAAGTTTACTGCATCTTGCCGGCTCACAACCGATGTTGCAGCCTTCTAAAAGGTCGAGGGTTACAATTACATAAATGTTATGTTTAATATTAAGTTTGAATTAATAAATAGATCTCTTTTTGTTAAATT
>BQNB010029755.1:28291-55479 GCA_026074375.1 Tanacetum coccineum
ATTTTCATTTGATAATGTAAAAGATACATATGATCAGTTACTATGTTCGTTTTATCTTTATCGTTTGAAAAACAATTGTTTTTTTTAACGGCAAAAGAAAAAATATATAAAAAAAGCCAGTCTAGCTAGACACTAGGAGCTCAAGACACATACTAGATTGAAATTTTTATTCCTAGAAGAAATCTAAATAAACGATGAAAGCTTGATTTCGTTGAAGATAAGCTCCTTTGAGGGCCATTTTAGTGAGAAAGACTTTTCATTTCGGTATCTAGATAAGCTTCTTTGAGGGCTGTTTGAGTAAGAAAGACTTTTCATTTCGATATCTACATAAGGCCTAAAGATTTGATTGTACAACAACATCAATGTATCCCACTTGATTAGCCGGCAACAAGACTCGTTCAACTAGGTTAACCGTATCTAAGAGTTATGGTAAAGAGATATTGTCGATATCCCACCACTTAAAAAGCTTCAGCTATGTTTTTTTAGCCGTATCACATGAGATGAAGAGATAGGTTTCAATTTTAATACATCATCACATATTAGACATTGGTAAAAGTTTAGATCAATACCTCTTTGATCAAGATTGGAATGTGTCCGGAGCCTTTCTTGTACCTCCATGTTAAGATATTGATTTTAATCGACAGACTTTCATTCCATCTATATGCTTGCGGATTAGATGAACCAAAGGTGTTTAAGATATGATGAATCTTCATACTCTTAACTAAGAATATTTTGTTGAAACTAACATTAATTCGCAACAATCATGATTGGATGAAAGATGGACTACTTATATATCTATATATATCTAATTAGGATTTGATTGATTGATTTAAAAAAATTACTGGTAAAATTTGAAAAAAAAAATACATAATACACTTGTCAAATGTTATATGGATTACACATGTGTATAGACTTGCATTTTAAGTCTAAATATAATTACTATCAATCAAAAGATTTTATCTTTTACAGTTTTGTTTTTTGAGTTTCAGTTTTGTTTAATTAGTAAACTTTTTTGTATTTTCAAGTTCAACCCTTTCTATTTGTTCGCGATGATTTTATCTTAGCGGGAAACATTGTTGGATCACCATAGAAAGTGAGAAAAACAAAAGAAAGAAAAATAAAGTTCTGAAAAAGACAAATACATTATACATACCCGTTGTCATTGTTTTGCACGTTGTTATTGCTTTGGACGAGTACTATGTTAAATTATTTAGTTGACAGAAATATGTGATATTTTTTTTGTAATTGACCAATTTGTAACCACTGTATTTTCTCCGTCTTAAAATTATTGTTCACACATAAAAAACACACTATTTAAGAAAAATGTATTTATTACTGCTTTCTTTTTCTTACTTTTTAACAAAATAACAGTTTTACAACTAATTAATTTAAAACTTCTTTAATGTTTGTAATAATAACCTCAAGTGAGGGTAATATGGTAAACTCAAACTAAATTCCCCATTTATTTTTGAAAGTGAACAATTATTTTGGGCAACCCAAAATGAAATAAAAAACAATAATTTTGAAACGAATGTAGTATTTATCACATTGAGTGATTAACATCTCAAATTCGGTCCTTTTTCTCGCGTGTCAAGATTATCATGGAAGGAAAACTTAAAAGACAATGATTTGCTGGTCATCGTCATCTTGTAAAAAGGGGATCAAGATCCTCTCAAGTTATAGTTAAACATGATAGATCATGTTCACCAATCACAAATAAGATAAGTACATAAAACATTTTCTTTTAGTAAAAAACATGGGCCCACTTATTCATTAACTCTCACAATAAGACTAACATGATGAATCATGTTTGACCATAACTTGAGAGGATCTTGATCCTTAAAAAAGGTAGGTTATGAGGCCCAACACATAAGCCCATATAAAAAAAATAATACTAAATATACACATTTGTCGACAAACTACAGCCTAAAATTCGCATAAAATCTGGCCCAAACTCTCTATCTGGGCGCCAATTAAAAAAAAAAAAAAAACTAGCCCAAAATTAGCTCTGAATCTGGCCCAAAGTAAAATATATAAAATACAAAACCTGTTCCCCCTCAACTTTTAACTATTACGTATTTTCTTACACAAAAATCCCTAAAAAATTAACAAAAAAACACGTCAAGTTTATATGTTTTCACACTTTTTTTAGCATTTATCGGCCCAAATACAAAGATATCGAACCGTCCCAAAAAAAAGAAAATATTCGGGAAAAAAATTAACCCGTCCAAAGCAAATATTTTTTTTCGCTGAATCGAACAAAAAAAGAAAATATCCATGACAAATGTATCCAAAAGAACATCCAAAAAATACCTAAAATCTGTCCCAAAGTAAAAAAAAATACAAAAAAACCCTCCACCAAAATTTTAACTATTTTACAGAATAAATGATTTTTCTTACACAAAAATTCCCGTAAAAAAATTTACAAAACCGTCCCAAAAAAAAGAAAATATTCGGGAAAAAATTAGCCCGTCCCAACGCAAATTTTTTTCTCCCGAATCATACAAAAAAGAAAATATTAAAAATTAGCCCCGCCATAACGCATCGCCAAAGAAAAACCCCCGAAACGTAAAAAAAAAAATTATTCGGGAAAAAATTAGTCTCGCCGCAACGCGCAGGTTCTTTTGCTTGTTTATGACATTGAGTGATTAACATCTCAAATTCGGTCCTTTTTCTCGCGTGTCAAGATTATCATGGAAGGAAAACTTAAAAGACAATGATTTGCTGGTCATCGTCATCTTGTAAAAAGGGGATCAAGATCCTCTCAAGTTATAGTTAAACATGATAGATCATGTTCACCAATCACAAATAAGATAAGTACATAAAACATTTTCTTTTAGTAAAAAACATGAGCCCACTTATTCATTAACTCTCACAATAAGACTAACATGATGAATCATGTTTGACCATAACTTGAGAGGATCTTGATCCTTAAAAAGGGTAGGTTATAAAGAACCCCCCCCTAAAAAGTCATTTGTACACTCTTTGATTTTTCGAGTTTTATTTTTATTTTTTTAATTTTAATTTTATTTTTATAATTTTGTTTATGTTACAAAACTGTAATACGAAAAGTACGAAACAAAAATTATAAAGTTTAACAAGTCAAAAGTATTAAACTGTCAAAAAATACAGAGTAGAAACTGATAAAACACTTATTTTGTGGGCATGGGGTACCAATAGTAGTACCCCTTGTAAAATACTCTGTTGATTTATGTTTTGTGAATACAAAGAACGGAAAGGTAAGAGGCAAAATCATGTGTCCTTGTCTTTATGAGACCCTACATTTGTCCAGGTTAAATGCTTTGATTTAACACATGATGATTCTTTCTACTTTTTAGGAATTATATATTTTAGTACCGCGATGGTAGCATTATTATAAATTCTACATCAGTGTCACGTCATCTTTCTTTTTCTGTTTATATATCTCATTTTCTCTTACATTTCATTTTTCAATGGTGTGACACCATTATATCTTTCAACCATTTTTATTTATTAAAAACTAAAAATTATATTCAAAAATTAAAAACAAAGATTTTTAATCATAAATTAAAAACATTACAAAACATACAATAAAAAACATCATAAATATCAAGAACTAAAATTAAACTTTACAAGAAAGGTGTTCGACCAAATCGGCACAAAGGTTTTAATGCTCTTGTAACCATTTGATTTGTCTGATAACTCTATGCCTTTGTTCTTTGATCATGTGAGGTCGTCCGGTTGATGTGCTTCCTTCGTATACCAATCGGGAGATATCACCTCCTCGTTGTCTTTTTGAATCATATTATGTAATATGATACATTCATACATCATATTCCTTCTTTTTTTCTATAAGATACGGTCGTGCAAGATTGACTAATATAGCGCATTTCTTCTTTAGAGCACCAAATGCATGTTTCACATCGTTCCTTGTCAATTCGTTCATTAGCTTATACCGTATTCGCTTTGGTCATCCTCGCTCACAATTAAAACCGTCTTAACAAATGTCGACCATTCCGGATATATCCCGTCAACAAGATAATATCCTCATGGGTAAGTTTCACCGTTAACTACAAATGAAACCTCAGGTGCTTTTCCTTCTTTGAGATCGTTGAATAAAGGGATTGATGTATAACGTCGATGTCGTTGTTCGCCCCCGAAACACCAAAAAAACCATGTCATATCCATAAGTTTTGTGACGCAACAACTTCCAACAAAATGAATGGATTCGGACCATGATCACGCCTACAAAATTGCCCTTTATATGCGATCAGACAACCAAACCACTCTCAATCTGTACAATTAAGGCTTTATATTGTTGATAGAATTAACGCCTAAAAACGTTATTAATATTTTTCGACCTCTCTAAGTTTTGATAATCACAAAATATAAAAACATCAAATGTAAAATTAAACACAAACAAGTAATTAGTAGTAAATTTTCATTTCGAAAATTTAATCACTTAAAGGTATGAATAAACATATGTTTACTTGGTATATTATTATTGTATTGTTTATATTGTGCACATATTGAGATCACATAAAGTCGAATCTATGTTTTTATAAACAAACATAACATTACTTTAAAAGTGGTAAACTATTCAACTCCCCTTCTAGTTTTCCACAATTGGTATCAGGAGCCATGTCAAACAAGATTTTTAGAATAAACTGTATTTTAAAACTTGAATCGATCTATGAAATCGGAAAAAGTATTTAGAAGGGCAATCTATGCAAAGACCACCACTATTTGAAAGTGATGGATTTATTATCTGGAAAAATACGATTCGATAACTTATGTGAAATCATAAAGATCTAGATCTTTGACTTGTTCTTACCTCTGGTGATTTTCCTCCTATTCAAAATAATCCCGAAACTAAAAAGGATGAAATTGTACCTTTTGATAAACAAAACGATGATCTTAAATAGGAAACTTGCTAAAAATAATGAAGCTAAAATGGTGATTTATAATGCTGCACCACGTAGGTATATGATTGAGGTATTTTTTTGTTGTAACTCGCAAAAGAAATTTGGAATACTTTATTAATCACTCACCAAGGTAATAGTCAAGTCAAAGATAATAAAATAGATCTTCTTGTTCAACAATATGAACAATTTACGGATTCCGAAAGAGGAATCGAGAAATTAATGCTTTGATAGATTTTAACACTATTATTAATATCTAAAAGCACTTGAGAAGGTTTTTCTAGCAAGAATTATTGTTAGGAATTTTTTTAGGGGCACTTCATCCTAAATATGGCGCGCCAAGCTTAACGGATATTGGAAAGAATCAAAAATGATTTTACATCTCTATCACTTGATGAAACTTATTGGAAACTTGAAAGTTTATGAAGTAATAATTAAGAAAGATTCGAAATGGTCAAAGGCAAATGAGAACAAAATAGATCTCTTACCTTGAAAGCCAAAAAGGAATCAAGTGATGAAGATAGTTCGACTTCCGATAGTGAAGACGAAGAACACGCCATGGCCGTGAAGAGACTTAAATTTTTTTTCAAAAGTCGAAGGAAGGATTAGTAGACAACCAATGATTGAAGAATGTAATTCCAAGGAAGTTAAAGACGATAAAAATGGCAAAGGCGAAAGAAAATGTTTTAAATGTGGAGATCCAAATCATCTCATCGGAGAGTGTTCAAAACTATCAAGAAACTACAATCAAAGAGCCTTCGTTGGAGGATCATGAAGTGATAGCGATGAAGATGGAAGTTAGATATGACAAAAGGACGAAAAATGTCTCATGGCTAAAGCATCTAATGAGGTACTTTCCGAAACCGAATTCTTTAGTGATGATCATTCATCGTTAGATGAAAAAGACTTAGATAGTGAATATAATCTAAGCATAAAAATCGAAAAATAAAAAAAAATCAAAAACCGAAACTGAAACAAAAATAACCAAACCGAACTAATAATCGAACCAAATTCGCCAAAACTAAACCAAACTACTAATTCGGTTCTCGGATTGGATATGGCTTTGGCACTCCGAACCAAAAACCGAATTCATATAAATATTTTTTTTTATATATTTATATATATATATATATATATATATATATATATATACCATTAAAATGTTATCATAATAAAAAAAAACACTTTTTATGTTAGTAATAATTTTTTGTTTACTAAAAATCTATGTAATTATTAAAAAAAATAGTGAAATTCGGGTTATTCGAGTCAACCTGAGAGCCGAACCGAATTAGAAACTCGGTTTTTGATTCGGTTCGATTGAATTCTAGTTCGGTTCGGTTTTCGGGTTGACAAAAAAAATTAACTAAACTAACCGAATAACCTGATAACCGAACCGATCAACACCCTAGGTAGAAGTGACAAAAAAATTGATTTCCGCTTTGCTTCTCAACAATCCTGATGGTAATGTTGGGAATTATATTTTCAGTTCATAAGACAAAACACGAATGAAACAAGATGGAAACATAAAGGACCAAAGTTGTAGTCAAAGAATACTACAAAAGATAAGAATTGAAAGATTTGGTCAAAGATAATGATTGAATAATTGGTCAAAGATAATGATTTGGTCAAAGATAATAATTTGGTCAAAGAATACTAATTGATTTTATCATTATTATCATTATTAGTTTCCATGTAAACCTTGACTCCTTATACTATAAAAGGAGGTTTAAGGTATGTAGTTTATGAATCCATCATAGTTAAATCTCTCCAATGAGAGTCTAATAATTAGCTTATTAGTTTATGTAATAGTTCATAGTCGACTGATTAAAGTCGAATAGTTTATAGTTTATTAGTATGAATAAAGAAAACCTTGTTGAATAGCATTATTGTTCTTGTTTATTCCGCTGCGTATTAATGTTATTTGTAAAACTAATCCTAGATGGGCTAAACGATTCTCTACATGTGGTATCAAAGCGGGTTGCTCTTGATATCTAGGATCTACAAGGTATATATCTACTTAGTTTTCGGATGGATTTGGATCTCGGATGGAACTGTTATTCACAACAGTTTATTCTTATTGATTTATGGCTCATTTTGGATTTATTGAAGAGGTGATTACGAAGAAAATTGAATATTGCTTATTTGATGTTGTAGTTGGGTTTCACAGGTTTGTGTTTTATCATATCTCAAATGACGTACAACATTTGGAGGTAACTTGTTTGGTTTGTATGGTGACGAAGACTTGACGAATCTAGCAAAGGTGTGTGATTTATAAACTTAGGGTGCTTAATGCTCACATTTGCTATCACTTGAAGGAGTTACGTTATTGTGCTCAGTGTCTCATTATAGAGAATGAGGATTTTGTCAAAGAGATTGCGGTCTGCTTATACATTAGGAGTATGAGTTCAACGTCGTGGATAGTACAAGATATAAGGCACAAGCTTGGAAGATTCAACTTCTTCATCAAATTCGTTATACTCTATTTTCTTCATCAGTGATCACTACATAGAGCCTACTGAGTTCGAGATTCAAGAGATGGTTAGCATACTTTCAGGGGAAGCTTATTGATTAAATGTTTAACCATCTGCAGGTTGCATATCTACTGAAGACCCCTACTTGATTATAACAAAAAGGGGAAGAAGTTTCATTCGTATATTAACTTCAGGGGAAGTTCGTGCTTATTGGGTTTTGTCATTATCAACTAGGGGAAGATTGTTGGGAATTATATTTTCAGTTGATAAGACAAAACACGAATGAAACAAGATGGAAACATGAAGGACCAAAGTTGTAGTCAAAGAATACTACAAAAGATAAGAATTGAAAGATTTGGTCAAAGATAATGATTGAATAATTGGTCAAAGATAATGATTTGGTCAAAGATAATAATTTGGTCAAAGAATACTAATTGATTGGTCAAAGATAATAATTTGGTCAAAGAATACTAATTGATTTTATCATTATTATCATTATTAGTTTCCATGTAAACCTTGACTCCTTATACTATAAAAGGAGGTTTAAGGTATGTAGTTTATGCATCCATCATAGTTAGATCTCTCCAATGAGAGTCTAATAGTTAGCTTATTAGTTTATGTAATAGTTCATAGTCGACTGATTAAAGTCGAATAGTTTATAGTTTATTAGTATGAATAAAGAAAACCTTGTTGAATAGCATTATTGTTCTTGTTTATTCCGCTGCGTATTAATGTTATTCGTAAAACTAATCCTAGATGGGCTAAACGATTCTCAACATGTGGTATCAGAGCGGGTTGCTCTTGATATCTAGGATCTACAAGGTATATATCTACTTAGTTTTCGGATGGATTTGGATCTCGGATGGAACTGTTATTCACAACAGTTTATTCTTATTGATTTATGGCTCATTTTGGATTTATTGAAGAGGTGATTACGAAGAAAATTGAATATTGCTTATTTGATGTTGTAGTTGGGTTTCACAGGTTTGTGTTTTATCATATCTCAAATGACGTACAACATTTGGAGGTAACTTGTTTGGTTTGTATGGTGACGAAGACTTGACGAATCTAGCAAAGGTGTGTGATTTATAAACTTAGGGTGCTTAATGCTCACATTTGCTATCACTTGAAGGAGTTACGTTATTGTGCTCAGTGTCTCATTATAGAGAATGAGGATTTTGTCAAAGAGATTGCGGTCTGCTTATACATTAGGAGTATGAGTTCAACGTCGTGGATAGTACAAGATATAAGGCACAAGCTTGGAAGATTCAACTTCTTCATCAAATTCGTTATACTCTATTTTCTTCATCAGTGATCACTACATAGAGCCTACTGAGTTCGAGATTCAAGAGATGGTTAGCATACTTTCAGGGGAAGCTTATTGATTAAATGTTTAACCATCTGCAGGTTGCATATCTACTGAAGACCCCTACTTGATTATAACAAAAAGGGGAAGAAGTTTCATTCGTATATTAACTTCAGGGGAAGTTCGTGCTTATTGGGTTTTGTCATTATCAACTAGGGGAAGATTGTTGGGAATTATATTTTCAGTTGATAAGACAAAACACGAATGAAACAAGATGGAAACATGAAGGACCAAAGTTGTAGTCAAAGAATACTACAAAAGATAAGAATTGAAAGATTTGGTCAAAGATAATGATTGAATAATTGGTCAAAGATAATGATTTGGTCAAAGATAATAATTTGGTCAAAGAAAGGTGTGGTCCTTGGTGTTGCGTCTGATAGGTGGTATTGGTCTTTAGATGGTTCGGGGGAATTTACGGTAGCGTCGGTTAGAAAGGTAATTGATGATATTAGACTTCCGGTTGTGGCTACTCAAACTCGATGGATCAAAGCGTGCCAATTAAAGTGGTACACGTTCACAAAGTCATTGTGCAAGTTGAGTTTTATGGATTGTTTGCCTACTCCGTTTATAATTTATCCCCGTAGAGGTATAGAAATATCCGTCGTAATCTATGTCCCATCCCTTGATCGTCTATTCTATGTCCCATCCGTGATAGAGTGACGGAGTCGTCGAGACATTTGTTCTTCGAGTGCCATTTTGCCAAAGATATTTTTCGTAAGATTTGTCGTTGGTGGAATGTGGACTTCTTGGATGTGAATTCGTTCGATGAATGGACTTCTTGGATTGATACTCTTAGGATGCCTAGTAAGCATAAAAGGTTGTTGCAAGGGGCGTGTTTTGGGTCGTGGTGGTTTATCTGGTCTTTCCGTAACAAGTGTGTTTTTGGCGCGGATTCTTCCTCTAAGGCGACTATCTTTGACGACGTAGTTTTGTATCCTTATTATTGGAGTCGTTTTAGATGTAAAGTGTCGTTTAGTTGGGTTGATTGGTTAAAAAACCCTCATCTAGTGTCTTTGTAATTGTCTAGCTCCTTGCTAGTTTCTCCTAATAAAATGCCGTTTAAAAAAAATTAATTAAAGTTTTTTTTAAAGTTTGTAATAATAATTTCAAACAAGGGTAATATAGTAAACTTGATCAATCTTCCCTATCTATTTTTAGTAGTGGACAATTAAATTTGAACATCCTAAAAAAGAAACCTTGACTATTAATTTGGGACGGAGGAAATAGTTTTTAAAATACTTTAATTTGAATTGACACGATTTCGCAATAAGTTTTTGTCCATATAAAATGTTTTAGCAGCGATTGCAACAAAAATAAAACATAGAGTCCGGTTGAAAAAGGCCGAAACTTTCGGTTTTACATACGGGCTCTAAAGGGAGGGGACTTTATTCGAATGACCTCGATTTTATATTTTCATAATTGGGCTTTATGCGTTTGTTTCTTACGAAACCTTTATAGAACCCCTTTTTTTCTATTAACACGGCTTTATTAAGAGGCTCTATTCCAGAATCTAGTAGTTAACTTTGTTAGTTTGAAGATGTAATCAGAAAAATTATATATGTAACACTCATAAAATGATATTTTTTGTGTACACCTCTATAACTTGTATCAAATTCAATCATACAGTTTTTATTAAAAGAAAAGAAAAACAAGAACTTATGTTTTAGCTGACAAGTGATATACCTTAGAGGATGTCTTGGGAATAAAGGCGTAACTATGCCATTGCTTCCTCCTGCCTTTGACTCCTTTTTCTTTTCTTGTAGATGGGTTTTATATTGATTCATTTCATTTCATATTTTGCTTTTTAGAGTAAACAATATATTTGTTAGAAACATACATGACAAATAAATATGCACAGATACATATATGGAAAAGATTTATCATTTCTACAAACGTGCATATAAGACGCATGAAGAGAGAGAGAGAGTTAGGATCAAATGAGAAGTTTTTTTAAAATAAGAAGGATAAAAAGTAAATATAACCGAATATCCGAGATGTACCGACTTAAATTAGATGCATTTAATCTTAGATGCATTATAATGCCTTATAATGTGTTTTCTAGCTTTTAATTAGATGGATATACGTATATTAGATTGCATTCCATGATTTGATTTCTCTTGTTTTTTTGTTCCTCTACATGGTGTCGGAAATCATAAAAATGAAATTTGAACTCATCTACACATCAAATTAATTTTCGAAACTCAAAATGGTGCATCTAATAATTAAGATATGCATCTAATATGCAAGTCGTTGCATCTCGCGAAATGTGTGGTTTTAGTCACTTTCACCACTTATTTTAATTTACTTCTTTACGAGGATCTCTAATATATATATATATAATATATATATATATATATATATATAATATATATATATATATATAAATATATATATATAATATATAATATATATATATGATCAAATGGAGAAGATAAATTAAAAATAAGAATGATAAGAATAAATTACTAACACAACCACACATTAAGATTGCACCTACAAAAACTCAGGGCATCCCTGCCCTTTGATTTTCCCTCCGTCTATTTAAAATGAGTGGCTAGAATTATTTAAAATGTGTGGCTTAAATTCCCGCTTATTCTTCTCATTTTTATTTTCTTATCTCACCCGGATCCCTACTAAATAATAAGGTATATAAAAAATAATATAATAATATATATGATAAAGAAAAAGACCAAATATTCGTAAGAGAAAACAAAAAATTCTACAAGATCGTGTATGTAGGTGCATGAAAAATTTGAAAAGGAAGTTTTTTTAAAAGTGAATAGTTTTTGCCGAAATTTTTTATTAAAAAAAACGTTTTGTGCATTAAATTCGGTTTTTTGTTGCATCAAAATTTCAGCGTTTTTGTACCCCACTTTCTTTTGACTTTTTGCATCAAAATTTTTATTGCGCATCACACATAACAAGTCGAAAAATTTGTGCATCAAAATTTTTTTTGTGCATCAAAATTCCTTTTTTTGATGCGCATTAAAAAAACATAAAAAACTAAAATTTAGAAAAAAACTTATTTCTTTTAACAAAAAGTTTTATGCACCACATACCTGATTTATAATGAAATTTTTTTGGGAATATTTCGAGAACTTTTTTAAAAAAAAGTTTTCTTTTTAACCTTTTCCATTAATATTTTCTTTATTTTAACTTTCCTCAATATATATATATATATATATATATATATATATAATATATATATATAATATATCTATGGGACGCGTTAATAAATGAGAACCCATTTTTAAGTGCAAACACTTTCAAACTCTTTTTCAACCAATCACAATTTAGTAAATATTAAATGTTTTCATTTAATTGAAAAGGGTATATTAGTCAATCACATTTTTTATGCCAATACAAATTAATGACTAATAAATGTCTTGACTTTTAATGAATGTTGACCGTTGACTTTATTTATAAACACTGTCTAATAAAGTTTTTTACCTTTTTTTTTAATTTTTTTAATAAAAACGTTTATTAAATCACTTATTTTTTCAATTTAAAAAAATAAATATTTTTACACTTATTTTTTTTTCGGAATTTAAAAAATAATATTTTTTTACACTTTTTTTATGTCTTCAATTAATAAAATGTTTATTTTCAAATCCCAAATTTCAGAATTAAAAAATTGTTTTTTCTTAAAGTTTTTTTTGGGCCAAACAAGCTTTAAAAAACAATAGGTACATACATGTTTTTTTAAAAACGCAAGTTTATGTGTTCATTGTATATAATTTTTTAAGCATTGAAGCTTTTTTGATTAAGAAAGTAATCTCGCATATGTTTTTAGTCTAAATTTCGTAAACCTTGAAGGTTTAAAAACCAATAATATGAACTTTATACATAAGTCATCTAAATTTGTAACAAACCAAGAACATAAATATCATATACAAAATTTGATATCAAGTATAATACAATCTAAAAGTAAATGTGTTCAAATTCATTGTAACAATGTGCACGTTTTCTAATAAAATGTATGCACGGCTTCAAGAACATAAATGCACGGCTTCGAGAACATTTGTGCACTCTTCTAAGAACATGCGGGCACGCTTCAACTTTCATCATATTCTTTAGAACATATAAGTACCATTCTAAGAACATATGTGCACTATTGTGCTTTCCTTGTCCCTCGTCAGATTCATTAAACATCATGTGAGATGCCTTCCGAAAACATACGTGCACTCTTCCATAACATATAGAGCAAACGCATCACTTTTTATATAATTTCGATAGAACAATGAGATGCTCTATCCTAGGGTACATACGTGCACAATGTGCTTTCTCGTCAAATGCATTAAAATATACATAAATTCTTTCTAAAAACATATGTGCACGAGGATCCCACAGTGTCTACATCTGAAAATTGTAACAAAAAAGTTAAGTTACTAAAATAACACATATGAATAAGAATCAAACAATATTTTATTAATACAAATAGCATAGAAATACGAAATTGCCTACTTTTGAGATTTATGCAACCATAAATAAATAAAGTGACGCGTGTATATTTTCTTTGTTTTGAATATTATATACTTATGAAGTTAACTAAATTAGCTTACATGAAATTTCACATGGGCTGTGAACCCAACACATATAAGTTAAATTCCTTCGTATAGGTATAGTTCATAGATGAGGGAAATATCAAGCCCCGACACAGATATAGTAATTCACCTCTCATCATCATCTTATTTCAAAAGCAACATCCTCCTACTATTAAATGACAACAATTTGAAAACATAAATAATAAAAAGAAAAGGTTTACATCTCGGGTTATACATAAACATGATAGATCTTAAAGATCACAAGATAACCATCATGGATCTTTTGTCAAAAAGTCAAAAACAAAACAAAAACTTACCCTAATACTGTAAATAATCATATCTTCGTGTTAAGAACAAAAATAACCAAAAACATGGCAAACCCATTTCGAAATAATGATAACTAAGAACGAATCGAAGATTTAATTACCACTACAAAAATAATCAAGAAACCATCAAACCCATTTCGAAATAATTATAAAAATTGACAAACCTGATCTTTTAGTTTGTGATAGAGATCCACAATGACATTTGTGCGGATCTTGTTAGTCTTTTTTCGAAATACAAATATTCATATCTTGTTATATTCATGTATGATGTTTGAGAGAGGATCACTCTATTTTTTAATGGAGGAAAAAAAAGCGACGTATGTTTTGAGAGAGAGAAAGATGCTATAAATTTGTTAAACCTATTTAGTAGCACATTATTAGGAACAGTTACAGAAAACAAATAAAATGAAATTCCCATATTGTCCTTTAATTAATTATTTAATCTTAAATGATGTTATATTTTATTAAAAAAAAGACCTCCATCTTTTATTTAATTGCAATTTTGGCACTTTTAATCTTAGCCTTTAATTAACTCATCTAATGGTTCAGATGACCTTAAAATAGTTTCTGTATATTTCTGTCCAATAAAAACGGGTTATTTGAAACTTAGTAAAATGTAATATAGGTGTAAAAAGAAAAGAATGAATTCCTAACCATTGATGAACTAGCAAAACATTGATTCAATAGATTGACATTTATGATTGTGTTTAATAAATAAAACCACATAATGAAACATAAATAGTTGTTTTAGATATGATCAATCTCAAACAAAAACGTCTTTTTTCTTTTTTTCTAGTTTTAAATACAATAAAATTACATTTTTGTTACATTTATAATGACACACTATTTTTTACACTTTATTTATGACACACTAAATTTTTTGATACATACATAGTGACACACAATTTTTTTTTGATACATTTGTAGTGTCATCACACTAAATTATTTTACACTAAAAACTGACACACTAAAATTTAGTATTTTTTTATAGTGACACACTAAAAATATAAGCATATTGTTAATGATCATTCGTAACGACACACTAGTTTTTATGACACATTTTTAGTGTCAAATAAAGTCTTTTGACACATTTAATGATCATGTTTTATTAAAATTAATGATGGTGTTTTATTATAATTAATGATAATGTTTTAATTAATATCTTGAATTTAATAGCATAGACTTTTTAATCCTTTTTACCCAAAAACACTTTCTATTTGATTCCCCAAACTCCTCTCTCTCTCGTCTCTCTCCTCTATATATAATATATATATATACATGTATATATAAATATATATATTATAAATATACTATATATTATATATATATATATATATTATATATATAAAATATATATAATATAATATATAAATAATATTGACACCATTTGTAGTGTCACACTAAATTTTTTGACACTTATATACTGACACATTAAAATTTTAGTATTTTTGTAGTGACACACTAAAAATTTAAGGCATTTGTAATGATACAATCGTAACGACACACTAGTTTTTATGACACATTTAGTGGCACATTAAGTTTTTGACACATTTAATGATCATGTTTTTTATTTAAAATTAAAGAAGATATGTTTAAAATAATTAATGAAAATGTTTCAATTAATATCATGAATTTTAATTGCATAGACTTTTTATTCGATTTTACACCCCAAAAAACTCTTTCAATTTGATTCAAACAATATATATATATAAAATAAATATAAATATATATATATATGTTTTCTTTCAGTGGGAAAGGTTTTTTATTTTGAGAAATTGAAAATCTACGTTTGAGCAAATTGAATCATATTTTTTTTATTTGATGCACAAAGTAAACATCATTATAATAGGTGAATCAAAGCTATAAATCACAACTTGATTCACAAATCATTGCTAAAATCTGAGTTATGTGTAATGATTCCTTAAATATGTATAGAAGAGCGGTATTTTAACATATATTGCAAAAACGAGAGATTTTTTAACATTGATACGAATTTTTTTACAACATTTTGAATTATAATCAAATTAAAATATGATTTTAACGCTTTAAAATAACTACCCCGCTGTCTTCAAAAGCTATAATCTGTCCGCTGTAAAATGTATATTGGTGTAGAAATGATAAGAAGGATTCCTAACCATTGGATGTAGCTAGCAAAACATTGATCAATAGATGACATTTATGATTGTGTTTTAATAAATAAATCCTCATTAATGAAACATAAATGTTGTTTGATCAATCTCAAACAAAAACGTCTTTTTCTTTTTTCTAGTTTAATTACAATAAATTCATTTTTTGTTACATTTATAATGACACACTATTTTTTTAAAATGTATATTGGTGTAAAAAGGATAAGAATGATTCTTAACCATTGGATGTAGCTAGTAAAAACATTGATCAATAGATGACATTTATGATAGTGTTTTAATAAATAAATCCTCATTAATGAAACATAAATGTTGTTTGATCAATCTCAAACAAAAACGTCTTTTTCTTTTTTCTAGTTTAATTACAATAAATTCATTTTTTGTTACATTTATAATGACACACTATTTTTTATACTTTATTTGTGGCACACTAAATTTTTTTATACATACGTAGTGACACACCAATTTGTTTTGACACATTTGTAGTGTCACACTAAATTTTTTGACACTTATATACTGACACACTAAAATTTTAGTATTTTTGTAGTGACACACTAAAAATTTAAGGCATTTGTAATGATACATTCGTAACGACACACTAGTTTTTATGACACATTTTTAGTGTCAAATAAAGTCTTTTGACACATTTAATGATCATGTTTTATTAAAATTAATGATGATGTTTTATTATAATTAATGATAATGTTTCAATTAATATCTTGATTTTAATAGCATAGACTTTTTATTTTTTTTACCCAAAAACATTTTCTATTTGATCCCAAACTCTCTCTCTCCTCTCCTATAATATATATAATATAATATAATATATAAATATAATTATATATATATAAATATATTGACACATTTGTAGTCTCACACTAAATTTTTTGACACTTATATACTGACACACTAAAATTTTAGTATTTTTGTAGTGACACACTAAAAATTTAAGGCATTTGTAGTGATACATTCGTAACGACACACTAGTTTTCATGACACATTTTTAGTGTCAAATAAAGTATTTTGACACATTTTAATGATCCATCGTTTTATAAAAAAAAAAAAAAAAATTTTTAATGATGATGTTTTAATTATAATTAATGATAATGTTTTCAATTAATACTTGAATTAAAGCATAGACTTTTTTACTTTACCCAAAAACACTTTCTATTTGATCCAAACTCTCTCTCTCTCTCTCTCTCTCTCTCTCTATATATATATATATATATATATATATATATATATATAGGCTTCGGTTTCGTTGAGAAGGTTTTTATTTTAAAAAGATTGAGAAATCTACGTTTGAGCAAATTGATTCATATTTTTTGATTTGATTCACAAGTAAACATCATTTAATAGTGAATCAAAGCTATAATACAGTGTCGTATAATACGGTGTCGTTTTTGACACCTTGCTACAGACACAGTGGCCACAATTTGGGCTCCAGGCCCACACTAAAAAAAATAAGCATTCTTCCAGCCCAAAATAAATTTGAGAAAGGGAATTTACAAAAAGCATCCTGAACTTTTAACTATTTACGACTTTTTTATATAATAAACTTTATTTATCAAATATATATCACATATCTACCGAATCATTCAGATCAAAAAATACCAGCAGAAAGATCTTCGAATTGCGAACAAAACGAGCCCAATATTGCATTGCTTCTGACATACGCACGATTTTATAAAAAATGTTGAAGTTTAATATAAATAAAATAAAAAAGAAAATTTACAAAACGTACCCTCAACTTTTAACTATTTACGATTTTTTTATATAATAAATTGTATTTATTAAATATATAACGCATATCTACCGATTCATTCAGATAAAAAAATACACGCCGAAAGATCTTCGAATTGCGAACAAAACGAACCCAATTTTGCAATGCTTCTGATGTACACACAATTTTATAAAAAATATTAAAGTTTAATATAAATAGGGAAAAAATTTATAAAACGTACACTCAACTTTTAACTATTTACGACTTTTTTATATAATAAACTTTATTTATCAAATATATAACACATATATACCGATTCACTCAGATAAAAAAATATCCGCGGAAAGATCTTCGAATTGCGAATAAAACGAGCCCAATATTGCAATATACAAGTCAGTCTCGCCACAACGCGTGAACACATTTCAATTTAATATTCAATCGAAACAGATTCGCAAAAAATTATGCCCCGCGGCAACGCATCAAATCACAAAAAACAAGCCTCGCCGCAACGCGTGAAAGGTCCAACTCTTATGCAGTCAAAAACCGTCCTATGCTAAGCCAAAAAAATGAAAGAAAATTAATGCCCCGCAGAAACGCGCGGACAATCAAGCTTGTTAATCTCTATACTATGCACCAAATAGTCGGTGCATACAACCTTGAGGCAGGCTACTTTCGATCCAATTATGTAGTCCAGGCCTATTACCTCCCAAATTAATACACGCCTAACCAAATTTACTACCCAAAAAGATATAAACATTAACAAGCCCAAAATGAAATATATCTAGAAGCCCAAAATGAGTTACTAACACAAGCCAGAAACAAAAAAATTAACAAAAAAATATAAAAATAAAAACAGCCTATGAAAAATATCATTCGACAATCACGATGCACAAACAAATTAGCACCCGCCGCAACGCTCGAGTCACTTTCCAACTCGTTTCTTATTAGGGGTGAGCATAAAAAACCAAAAAAACCGAGAACCGAAACCGAACCGAACCAAAAATAACCGAACCGAACCGAATCGAACTACTAATTCGGTTCTCGGGTTGGATATGGGTTTGACACTCCGAACCGAAACCGAAAACCGAATTCATTTAAATATTTTTTTTTATATATTTATATATAAAAATACCATTAAAATGTTATCATAATATAAAAAAATATTTTTTTTGTTAATAATAATTTTTTTTACTAAAAATAATCTATGTAATTATTAATTTTTTTTTTTAAATAGTGAACTTCGGGTTATTCGGGTTAACCCGAGAATCGAACCAAAATCAAATTCGGTTTTCGGTTCGGTTGAATTCTAGTTCGATTCGGTTCGGTTTTCGGGTTGACCCAAAAAAAATTAACCGAAGTAACCGAATCGAACTAACCAAATAACCCAATAACCAAACCGATCAACACCCCTATTTCTTATATTCGACAAGCATCCGCGTATTTTCTCGTGGCTGATTAGTCATCAATGTGGCCCACTTTTTACTCATACAATTTGATACTACTTTTTATTATAGGCGATACAACTTGTATACTTACTTTTGAACACGACTGATCACAGTCCAAAACCCAAACCGGATCGGTAAAAATTGGAATGTTTCAAATACTGACTTAGCTAAAAGGCTAACACACAGGAACGAAGCGTGTTCGGCCCAGTTTGGTTGAGCTGGTCTAGTCCGGTTTGTCGGTTCGGGCCAGTTCACTAAAACATATTACACTGGCCGAGGACCAAATATAAAGAAAATGATGCACCGAGAAGCGGACTAAAATATGTTCGGGTTGATCCGATTCAAGCATGTTTGATAAGTCACACCTCAAGTAATAAGCTGGTTACTCTGTTTGGCACTTGAGGGGCACACAAGTGGTATATCTACCAGGCGTGTGAGGTGCACGTGACACTTCCCAACATACTCTAACCAACTTCTAGAGAAATCTTGTTTTTAAATACTAGTTCTGCAATTCATTTCCAGCTATCTAGAAAACTTGTAATCTCTCTTACTTTTTTCACTTGTAAACGTTATGTTATAATCCAATAACTGAATTTCCGCCATTTTTGATCTTAATTAGCTTATTTTGCTCTGTTTCTTTTTTCTTGAGCGATCTAACTAGTTTTGGCTTATCACGAATCATCATTGATCTATGAAAGTTCTTATCAAGTGGTATCAGAGCTCCTTCCTGGCAGCTCTAGTGTTCTTGTTCTGTTATTACTATTCCGGTTAAATTCTTCATTTTCCGACGAGTTTTCTTGTTTTCCGGTGTCCAATTGCTCATAAATCAGTTTGCTATACTGGCATTATGATCAAGATTGTGTGTTATCCGTCAGAAATAAGACCAAGTATCAAATATCCATCGCGATCACAAGAACAGCCCATAAGTGGTTAAATTCTCTGTTCTTGAACTAATGGTCATTTTTTGTTGATTTGAGTTGGCCAAGAACGGGTTATTGTTAGTTGTTATTCGACTGAAGGGAAGAGAGTAATAACTAGCAACAAACACAGTCAATAGCATACAATCACAAGAACAAGAAATGGCACCAAGTACAAGATTGGTTACTGCAAATAATAGCAATGGTGATGAAGGGATCACAAAGTAGTATTTGGATTCACAATTGGCTGAGATGAGGAATTTGATTGCTACATTGGGTCTATAACAAAATCAGGCTATGAATCAAGGAAGACAAGCTAATCAGTTTGGGATATTGGCAAAGGTAGAATTTCCTAAGTTTCAAGAAGATGATGTCAGAGGTTAGGCATTCATATGTGATCAATTCTTTAGCATTGTCAACACTTCCAATG
Organism: Tanacetum coccineum; assembly: GCA_026074375.1. Classification (NCBI taxonomy): domain Eukaryota; kingdom Viridiplantae; phylum Streptophyta; class Magnoliopsida; order Asterales; family Asteraceae; genus Tanacetum; species Tanacetum coccineum. Next base: position 48,559 of record BQNB010029755.1, read on the forward strand.
AGGAGAAGGTAAAGATTGTTTCAGTGCATTTATCTGATAAAGCTTTACCATGGCATAGACAATATCTTAGTGTTAATGGTGAAAATGTGAGTTGGGGTGTATAAGAATGCAATTATTCAAAGATTTGGGTCAATCTTTGAAGATCCAATGTCTGCCCTCAAAAATGCTAAGTATGAGAAGAATGCTAAGGAGTACCAAGATTTGTTTGATACACTTTTATGCAGAGTAACCATTAGCCAAGAACATGCCATAAGTTTGTATTCGGGGGAGAGGGGTTACTAAATTAATTAGAGATGAGTGTTAGAATGTTTAAGCCTACAACACTTGCAGATGCTTATTCTTTGACTAGGTTGCAAGAAGCCATTCTTGATGTTGTGAAAAAGAAGAATAAGCCATTAGGATCTTTTAATAGCAACAGGTTTGGCAATGGGGGAAACTATGGAAATGTTAGTAAGCCTGCCATTTTGCCTAAGCCAAACACTCTTGTTAATACAACTGTGAGGAAACAACTATCTCAAAAAGAGTACCAGGAAAAGAGGGCACAAAACTTATGCTTTTATTATGACTAGAAATATACCCAGGGCATAAGTGTGCAGGGCAATTATTTTCTTTAGTCCTAGTGCCTGATGATGAGGATTGTTTTGAGGATTGTATAGACGACGAGGAAGAAAACAGGAATTCCATGGGCATTCAGGAATTGCAGCCTCAAATTTCTCTAAATTCTTTGACTAGGATAAACAATTTTCAAACAATGAAGGTAATTGGCACAGTGGGTAAGCATTTGGTGCATATTTTGGTTGATTGTTGATCTACACATAATTTCTTAGACAAGAACATGGCTAAGAAATTAGGGTTTTCAATCAGGCCAACTGGACCTTTGGCAGTCACAGTAGCAGATGGAAATAATTTGATAACCACATCTGAGTGTAAGAAATTTCAATGGAAGTTTGATAACACTATTTTCACAACTGATGTTATGGTATTGCCTTTGGGAGGCTGTGAAATGGTATTGGGAATCCAGTTGTTGGCTACTTTGGGAGATATTAAGTGTAACTTCAAGGATTTGAGAATGGAATTCAAGTATGGAGGTAAGAAAGTGTAGCTCAGAGGAACACACCAGTCCAATGTGTGTGATTGTATGTTATTGAAATTTCATATTAGCAGAGCTCAAAGTAGAATGAAATCTCATGCTGATAAAGGAAGAACCGATAAGCAGTTTGATTGTGGTGATTGGGTCTTTTTGAAGCTACAACCACATAGACAAGTTTCTTTAAGGTAAGGGAAACAAAATAAGTTCTCTCCTAAGTTCTTTGGCCCCTTTAAGGTCATATAAAGGATTGGGGGTGGCTTATAAGCCGGAACTTCCTAGTAATTCCCAAATACATAATGTGTTTCATATGTCTCAATTGAAGAAATGTAGACACCCCAATCCTGATCAAGCTTGTGGGAAATTACCACCATGTGACCCAAGTGGAGTTTTTATTGTGGAACCTTTAACAATTCTAGATCGCAGGATGGCTAAGAAGGGCAATGGAATGGAGATTTATGTTCTAGTACAATGGACTAATGGGACAACTGAGGATGCCACATAGGAATCAATAACTGAGCTACAGTACAAATTTCCAAATTTTGACTGCACAGCTTGAGGACAAGCTATTTTCTAAGGAGGGTGGATTGATAAGCCACACCTCAAGTAATAAGTTGGTTACTCTGTTTGGCACGTGAGGGGCACACAAGTGGTATATATGTAACAACCCGCATTTTCAAGCCATTTTACGTCAATAAATATTCAACTATTTATTTTAAACATTTACACGTTTACTTTTAATTTTAACCGTTTAGTTAAATCGCGTAAACTAAAAATCAACAATAAACGTAAACCGACATCAAACAAATAAAAGTTTACGTCAAACAAGTATTATATTATTTTTACGAAAATAATTTGTAACTTTTCATATTTTATTTTTATACATTACGTAAAACGTTTACGTTTCACAATATTTAGCTTTTATGCGTGCATGTAAAAAACTTTACCTTCCTATACTTAGACAAATACCCACAATTATACCCAATACATAAAAATTTATCAAATCCTTCCCCACTTCTAATATAAGCCGTCCCAAGCAACCACTCCACTCACATTCTTATTTAATCAATTTAGCTTATTCACTAGTCGAGCAAAGATGCTATTACCCCTTGTACATAAGCCACTCCCTTGTACATAAGCCACCCTCTTGTCCCTTGATTACTCTCACACGCATACATGCACTCTTTAGGGACTTGTCATTCCCAAATTGTCTCTTCTTTTTCCTTGATTTAAGTCACACGCCACAGGGACACGCATTGGCTTGTCAAATCCCATTTTGTTACCTAATTGTTAAATAAGGTATTCATGCCATGCTTTGTTTAGTATATATATTATAGTATTACATTTCACTTATTACAAAAAAAAAATCATAAACTCTTTTATGCTCTCTCTACCTAACCAGCTCCAAGCAAGAAACAAATAGGATTGGTATTTTTGATCTTCTAGCAAGGAAGTTACAAGTATTTAAGGGGTTTAGGTTAGATAACAAACATTTCAGTTTGATTTAGGTTTAGTTTGTGTTCATTCATCATCATCATTCGCACAAGGTTCATACTAATTTTCTCATACTTCCATTTTACTTACTTACATATATACATCTTAATTAACTAGTTAAATCACCACTTAGTTTATATTATACAAAGTTTGCAAAGAAATCAAGAATCATACATGAGCAAATAAATACATACACATGTTGAAAAGGGTTTACAAATATGTTAGAATAAGAAGAAATATTTATTTTGACATGTTACATAGTTTATATAATTTATTTAACTAGTTGTTAAATTAATTGTTCACAAATTTGTTTATATAGTTTTATAAATAAATAATTATACTTGGCATTTTATTTATAAAATGGAAGTGATATGAATGGATATAAATTAGTGAACTTTAGTTATATAAAGGATGTTGTGGTAATAACATTAGTGGACTTGTAGTAATTAAAAACATGGTAAAAATTCATAAAAGCAAAAGTTATATATATTAATTTGGGACAGTTTATACATTCTGTTTTGGCATGATTTTCTAGGCATATTATGGACTTAAAAATGTGTCAGTACGTCTTAATACAATACCGTGCATATAAAAAACTCGAAAAACGGGCTTAAAACGAAGGAGATATGAATTTTACGAGATACCGGTAACTAATTTTATAAAAAATATTTTTATAAAATTTAACAATCTGATCAGTTTTTAAAATACAATTTTGAAGGCTTTCGGGTCCGAACCGGCTTAAGTATAAAACTACAATGTTACTCGGAATGATATTTTACTTTAAGTTTGCGATTTTCTAAGCCCGAAAGTGTGTAAAAAATGAGTAAAAGCACCATGGAAACTAGGTAACTTCTTATATAAAATTTGGCACTGTTTTCCTGACATGAATAGTGTCGGTTCGTTTGGACTATAAAAACTTTAGGAAATATTTTAGCATTACTTGTATAATATTTATACGCGGTTTAAAACCTTATAAATATTATTTTATAAAACACTTGAGCTATATATTGTGACACTTTATAAATAATAAAAATACTAAATCAAGCGAAATGACTATAATTAATTTTATAGTTATTAGAAAATGTTTCGAAGACATATATTTGGACATTAAATAGCAAGCGTAACTTAAACAATGTTTCAACTCTTATAACTAAACGAAAACTATTAGGTGGTGATATAACTTGATAATGTACATTGTTGTATTTATTTTAAATACATTACACTTATACGACCTATAAATAATTAGGTTGCATTCCGGATCATTCGTGACGTTTCACTTTATTGATTTTGCTATAATCAATACATTCACTTAAGGTGAGTTTATAGCCCCGCTTTCACTTGTTTTACAATTACTTTACAAATCTCGGGGGAGAATACATGCTCGTTACAACTTGTTTACTTACTCGTTTACATACTCATTTACAAACTTTGTTACATACTTATTTACATACTTGATTTCGTAACTCGTTTACAAATACGTTTACATACACATTTACATACTCATATACATACTCGTTTTCATATCTTGCGGAGGGATACATTGCTCATTTTACAAAAGGACACAAGTACAACACTTTTCATGGTTTACAATGATTACGTAGCGTGCCTAAGTAGCGATAACCCACTAAGCCCACTATCTTGAATTGTTAATTACGTTGAGTAAGTGCGAGTGTTATAAATAGATCTATTTGGGATTGACATCCCCGTTCGGGTGAGTAGCGCTCACTAGTTCGATGGATTGAACTAACGGACGTATACCATGTCGGATTTTGGATGTTACGGGTTGACATCTACACGGGGCATTCACTGGCATTAAATTGCATTCATACATGTCGTAGCGTCAGTTTCATGAGCTTAGACAGTCGTAATTACATTTTGTGATATTGTATGTGTTACAATAGTCATACACTGTGAAATCTTGCAGTCCACATTACTATTATTGAACTTTACTAATCGCTAAACACTTTTCATGATACTGCATTTGATTTCAACATTTATACTTACATTTTTGGGACTATTATAAGGATTGAAATGGTCATACACACTTTATAAACCTTTGATTTCAACATTTATATTTACATTTTTACGACTATTATAAGGATTAAATTGGTCATACACACTTTATAAACCTTTGATTTCAACATTTATACTTACATAAACATATGAACTCACCAACTTTATGTTTACACTCTTAAGTATGTTTTTCTCATGTTAAATAGATACTTGGCTTACTTGATGTGCATTGGAGTCTAAACTTTACAAGATTACATTCATGGATTCCTTCTTGCATACAAACTATCAAATCTCGTTATATTATTTTCAATCTTCCATTTTGATGCAACTTTGGGACAAATGTTATAACAAGTTCAATTTTAATTAAATCAACGAGATTACTTTTCAAACGACTCATTTAGAGGTCGTTCTCTCATATCTTGTGCCATGTACTCATGAAGTAACGCTCCTGGACATATTTTTGATGCGACCCAATTTGGGGGTGTTACAATATCTACCAGGCGTGTGAGGTGCACGTGACACTTCCCAACAGACTCTAACCAACTTCTAGTTTTGGCGGGAAATCTTGTTTTTAAATACTAGTTCTGTAATTCATTTCCAGCTATCTAGAAAACTTGTAAACTCTCTCTTTTCACTTGTAAACGTTATGTTATAATCCAATAACTGAATATCCGCCATTTTTGATCTTAATTAGCTTATTTTGCTCTGTTTATTATTTCTTGAGCGATCTAACTAGTTTTGGCTTATCACGGATCATCATTGATCTTTGAAAGTGCTTATCAATGTTATCATTCGTGTAATCTATTATGCTCATGCCTAGTTTTGAAGAACATATACTTGTTTGAATCATTGTTTTAAAAACCGAACTGTCCCGGTCGGTTTTGTAACACCCCCAAATTGGGTCGCAGCGGAATAAAGGTCCGGGAGTGTTACTTAATAGATCAATAGCCCAAGATATGAGAGAACGACCTCTAAATGAGTCGTTTAAAAATGATACATTGGATTTAACTAAAATGTTGTTACAAAAGCTCCAAGCTCAAATTGTTTATCTATGAAAATGTAAAGATTTTGATACATAACAAATATCCTAAAATTTAATGCATTTAAATCTCTATTGCAATATGACTCCAAAATGACGACTCCAATGTATCTATGTTATTGTACTCTTATTGACGTGAGAAAAACATGCTTTAAAACGTCAACATAAAGTTGGTGAATTCACAGGTTTAAGTAAGGTATAAAGTAGGACCGCAAGATTTCAAGTGCGCAATAATGTAACACATACAAATATCACAAAATGTAATTATGATTCCCTAAGCTCATGACACTAAAGCTACGACATGTCTGAATTGCAAATTAATGCCAACAACGTGCCCGTGTAGATGTTCAACCCGCAACATCCCAACTTTGACATGGTTTACGTCCGTTGGTTCAATCCGTCAAACCTAGTGACCGCTACTCACCCGAACGGGGATGTCAATCCCAAATAGATCTATTTATAACACTCGCGCTTACACCAAGTAATTGACAGTTCATGATTCATAGGCATAGTGGGTTATCGCTACTTAGGCAAACTCGTAATTTGTTTAAAAATATACTTGCGTCCAAATGTAAAACAATGCATGTTTCTCACCCCATTAGTTGTAAATCATTGTAATTTGTTAGCCTCAAACTATCGAGCCGAACAAGGAATCGCGGTCTTTACTAAGTAATTGTTGTAATAGGCTAGAAACGGGTATTAGGCTCGTTCTATGTAATCTAATATTGCACATGTATCGGGCTAAAGCTCAAAGTAACCCCGAGCCCGGCCCAAGTCGAAACCTACGGCCCAACAAAGCTGTTAGCCTCAAAATATTAAGTCGAACAATGGAAGTTCGTTCATAATTATATTAGGTCTCGGTCACTAAATTAATGTACGTTGTATTAGGCTAGACGGGTAAACGGGCTCTTAATTGTAATCTAACCGGTCACGTGTATCGGGCGAAAGCCCAAGTAATCCCGAGCCCGGCCCGTAGAAATACCAAGGCATGAAAGCCTCTTGGTATTAAGTATAAATACTCCTCTCCAAGTATGGAGAGGGGGTTGATTCTTGTTGATTCTCATTTGTAACTTTGCAAGTATTCATCCATCTTTTTCTTCTCTCTAAATTTCTTCATATCTTCTCATCTTATTTTTCTTGTTTCAATAATAAAGTGAAAGTGATATTTTGGGTTCCGACAAAGCTGATTTAGAAGGTCCAGCTTTCAACCTTGTTAAAGCCTTTCAAAAGAACATCTTTCTTTAATATCAAATGGATGAATGCCATAAGCTGCTGACGAATAAGGTTG
>BQNB010029756.1:0-15165 GCA_026074375.1 Tanacetum coccineum
AAGTTTGAAATATTTCAAATTTCTAAGACAGAAGCTTAACTCGCCGCCAGAGGCTACCAAACCGCTGCAAAGAAATAAGACAACTCGCTGGAGGAATTTTAAGGCAACTCGCCGCGAAGAAGGAATACAAACCGCCGTCTATATTTTAATCAAACCGCCGTTGAGTTTTCAAACCGCCAGAGTTTCCTTTAGATATTTGATATTAAACTATTCAAACCGCTGATAACCTGTTCAAACCGCTGGTAAGCAAACCGCCGGTAAGCAACTCGCTGCTTAGGATAAAGCAACTCGCCTCTTGAGCAACTCGCCTCTTGAGCAACTCGCCACCTGTTTAAACCGCTGGTAAGAAACTCGCTGCTTAGTATAAAGCAACTCGCCTCTTGAGCAACTCGCCACCTAAGCAACCCGCCGTGTGTCAGAGAGTTGGTAACCTACTTAATAAAATATTATATTTAAGCAAACCGCCGTGAAGAAATTATGGCAAACCTCCACGAAGAACAACGACTTTTATCACACAAAAACACTTATAAATCACCCTTTTGAACTTCTTTTGCACAACACAGTACCACAAGGCAATAGCAACTAGAAACACCCAAACATTAACATTACAAACATCAAAATTCGAAGAACTTAAAAAAAACGAGCTAGGAGCCTTCAATTGTACACTTTTTGATCTAAAACAAGCAAGAAATCGCACATACACACGATCTAATCATCCCATAAGCTCTGATACCAATTGTGGTATATCATATATCATAACCAGGGGTCGATTCTTGGACTTGGCTAGTTTCTAGAAAGAGAAACACATGAGAGAGATTTTCTAGTGAGAGAAAATATGTTTTATAATAAAAGAATAAATGACTAGCTTAGCCTCTTCCAAAGTTGGAAGAGGCTTATATAGCTCTTACAATATACCGGGTATTAGTACCCGGCTTAATACTGAAAAACATACTATTCACTATTAAACTACGAGCTATGATAAACAGTAAAATACACGGGGTGACCGAGTCTTTTTATAATATCTAACAAAACTTGTTATTCCTTGCAATGTTCTATTATGCATGGGTTTGGTGGTTCCCGAAAGGGATCCCGCGATGGAACAACGCCAAAATAAACAATTTTACGTCAACGATTTAACAATGTTAAGAGTATGTCGTAATTATTACTAAAGATGGAATAAATCCCTTGCGGGTATCTATTTAAGGTTTGATTAATTCCCATGGGGATTTAACCTTATTTGTAGTAATGTAATTACTTATACTTGGAAATATTGTAAAATAAATGTGGTAACCCAAATTTTATAAATCACATGTGGATTATAAAATATAAGGGATATTTTTAATACATAGAAGTTTAAAAGTAGCAATGTTTTAAAAATGTTAGTGTTATAAGGATGTATGCATGCGCTTTCTTATACATAATTTCGGTACATTTAATTTTATCAAAATTTCAATACCGTAAAATTAAGTCATTTGTTATCCAAGTACAAGATCACTTGAGTTTGTCTTTTTACTCTAAGTCGGTCTTAGGTGAATTATAAAACAAGGTAATACAATAATCGTATGGTCAGACCTGAGACTATATAATTACTGATTTTCTATTGGCCGACTTATATCGAGTTTGTTGGTCAGACCCTCGACCCGAGGCATACGATGGGATGAAACATGCTTACTTGACATTATAATCCTGGTTCATGATGCCTTGGGCCCCATAAACCTAAGAGTTGTACATGTTGGCAATTATCACCCGTTGATTACCTTTTGAGTTTACCATTTCTAGTAGATCAACTGCATTATTGGTAGAACGTCAAGTTGGATCTTAGATCATTGTAAAATTAATTGTTTATTTATATAAACCTGGGTAATGAATTATCGAAAATACTAATATTGAACTTTGCAAGTTCTTTTAATGTATTAATGCAACGTATACCGTAAACAAGGGTTTATTCTTTACTTGTGAAAGATAAACCGTGTCTATTTTCCTTGGGAAAATAAGACTATTTCCTATACTTTTTACTTACAAAAAAGTTAAGACGAAAATATCACCACAAAACTGGAAAAGGCGATAACTAGAGAACTCGTGTCTATAGTTGTTTCCTTAACCCAGTAAGAGGCGCTACACACCCTCGTGGTAAAGTAAGCGGATAAAGGAGGAATTGCATCCCAATTTTTCAAGTTAATAAATAGCTTAGATGGCTAGAACTTGAACACACTTACTTGCATATCTAAGTACTTGTTTACTAGTCCATGCGACTCACATTAGCAATAATGCGTAGATAAACAACAAATGGAAAGATAAATTGCAATTTGCTTTCACTAGTGAAGGAACACTCACAATGTTGTCAGATCTAGTGGGAGAAATGCATTTTATGAATATAGGACAAACTTGCAATGTTGTCAAATTCAATAGGAGTTATGAGCTGTTTACCTTATAGGCATCTTACTTTATTTATGGCTTGGCTTGAAATAATAAATTATCTTCCAAGTGTGAAACATCTTCATTTAGTAAAGAATCACCGTGTATTATCTTATGATAACTTATTGCCTTTGAGATGTCGCTTCCGTATAATGTTATCTACAAGCTAGTTATGCACGATTCCTTATTAATCGATGAAGTTCTATATACACTAGCTATGAGCTTGACACTGCCATATTGTCAATACAAACAAACTAGTGTGGTGTTGTTTTATGCAAAGAAGTTGTACCCTGCACACGTGGGAGAGAAATCTTTATTGTGTGCAAGGAACAACTTAGAAAAATATGACTAATGGTTTTTTGACTGCAAAGTAAAAAAACTATTACTCTACTAGGACTCCTGCACATTTAATGTATGTAGCCCTATTAAGAGAATATGTCAAGATAAAAAGATAAGCTACATAATTATCTTTTCTTGGAAATCATAAACATGAAGTTTGAAATTACTATTGAGGCCATGGATCGACGCTCATTTTTACTTTAGTTTAATAATTTTTATGTCTTCTTATTAAGAGATGTACACTAAGTCCTTTACTTGTGAAAAGACTTGTAACGTAAAGTAAAAGGTTAACTTGTTATGTCTTCATGTTTAGACATGTACATGAAGTCATTGACTTGGTCAAAGACTTATAACGAATAGTAATGTATTGGATGTTTATGTCTACTTGTTAGCACATACATATTAAGTCGTTGACTTGATCAGAGACTTATAAAAAACATGTAATTGGCTTAGTAATACTATTGATACCATTACGTTTTAACTTAAGTTGGTAAATAGGAAAAGCTATAAAGTATAAGTTCATCTAATGAATTGTGAGATGTCACTCACTATTTTATTCTTATTGAAATACCATAAATTTTTTGTATGTCCAACAAGGGTAATTAAACTATATATTGATATTATTTTGATTCATGATGACCTTAACTTATTTAACTCCTAAAGAAATTAAGGTTAGATAATTGAGTATGTCATGGATATACCCAATAAGACTCCAACCTAGAAGGTCAATTAAGACATTATTCTAGTAATAAAATGAGATGAATCTCATTGTGTCTTGATTGAAGTTCTAAATATGTTAAAATCACTTGGAGATTATTATTAACAAAGATCCTAGAACTATTAAGTGTATTTTGTTAGAAACCTAAAGAAACAATGGGATACCATTTCCACAACCCACATAAGAACAAAGTTTATGTTGCTCGTTATGCTGAGTTATTTGAAAATAATCTAAAATTTACAAAAAGCAGTGGGAGTCTCACTTTGCTAAAAGCGAGTGGGAGTATTATAGGTCTTGAATTAATTCAAGAAGAAGATACACAAACCTTCTGAACACACTAGCAAATGTCATACTGAGGCTAAACATGAAAATGTTAAACCTTATAATGATATTACTCATATTCATAGACCGTAAGGGTATCTCATGATATGTTTTATATCAATGGTGAGGATCATGAGTTAGAGAATCATAGTGAACATGCTAACTATAGGAGATGCATTATTAGATCTTGGATCTAATGGATGACTCAAAGACCATGAATAAAAAAATGTTGTCCAAAAGAAGATAATCATATTCTTGGAATTTGTTTTATCTTTAACCTATCGGTTGATGATGAGGTTTAAATGAGTTTTCTTTAAGAGAAGACTCATAGGGACAATATTTTATACATATTTATTGCACGTCAAATGACATAAGTGTTTACTCGTACTCAAGAAATCTACTTCTTATATAAAGGAGGGTTTGACAAGGCATGATCTTGCCAAAAAATCTGTAAAAATGACACGTATATAATCGGATTTATAATAATCGTTCAATCAAAAACAAAAAAAATAACGCCCTCATTAATGTCACCCCTATTTTCCCTCTTATGCCATAACCCTTTGAATTCTATTTCCACTGTTATTCGAAGATAATATCATCTATCAAGGTCCGTTTGTTATCCGACTTTAGGATAGGAGGAATAGAGTCAAAGTAAAAAGATTGTTTGGTTTGGGATTATGGGTTTTTAAATAGTATTCCACACCCTCATTTAAGGGTTTACACAAAACCCACCAAGGTACTCTACTTTTTATAAAATTTATAGGCCCGCATTTAAATTCTCTCACATTCTTTTCTTAATTTTATTTTTTATATAATATATTTAATTTACCTTTATTTTAAAATTTATTAAAAAAATATATTTTCTCTCTCATAAACCTTGCACCAAATCCAAATCTTATACCAAGTCCAAAACCAAATCCAACCCCACTTCAAACCAAACGCACCCTCAATCTATAATTCATATACAACTAATAATAATAATTTTGAATCAGAACTTCATATTGTTTGATTCTATCAATTTTGAAATGGTTTCAATTGTTTTTGCCTCTAACCTATTAAGGTACAATTTTTGTTTTAATTATTATTGGATTTAATTTCTGTTTTAATTATTATTCGATTTGTGTTTGTGTTTATCATTTTTCACAGTATGTTTGTGTTTATAATTTTTGTTAATATTAGGTCCTATGTGCAATTTAATGACATATTGTGAAGACATATTTGATAACCTAACTTTTATATGATCTGCAATTCAATATTCAAATTTTATGATATGGATCAACGTTTGACTATTAAACTGTTTAATTGAGGTAATTTGGAAAGTGCTCATTAATAAAAACGCGTTCAGTTCAAAAAAATGAACTAATTCCCATGATTATAGCCAAAATTTTAATTTAATCGAATCCTTACCTTTCATATGAACCTACAATTACTCATTTTTGAAAACGATTTTAACCAAATTTTCCTATATAAATACCAGTAGCAATGTTCATTCATCAAATATCTTTTACTTTTGTAAAATAGCAGGTTTGTGTGATTTATATGTTCTTCATTTTTAGGTTCATTATATGTTTTATATTGTTTCTCATTTCATCTTTTTTTATATCCTGTAGAATATACAATGGAGCAGCAATTGACACTTTTGTGTGATATTGACCCTATGATGGATGATGTTAAGGTTTTGGTTAGATGTATCAGTATCTAATATCTGGAAAAGTCATGCTAAAGGAAACCCAAATCAACAATAGGGTTTAGATGTTGTTCTTCAAGATGCAGAGGTATATAAACATAACTTAATTCTTCAAACCTAATATATTTATTTTAAACTTCATACTTATTTATGTATTCATTTACTATTCATAAGGAAAGACTTCCAATGTTTCAAGCTGACGTGTTGAAAGATGGTTTGTTTGATACTGTGGTCGAAGGCTGAGATGACGTTTTTCATACTGCATATCCCTTCTTCATTCATACTGATAGTCCGTAGGTTCAATTCCTGTATCCCTTTTTTTTTGTTTGACAGATTATAAATGAATAATATCTATAGTGATGGTCTTTTTGTATGTGTGGTGATTTTAGGAAGATTTGATCAATTTAGCGATGAAAGGAACAATATATACGAACAAATTAGTGATCTGGCCCTTGGAGGTGTAGTTGTACATATAAGGTATACATTGAATTTTGAGGACAAATTAGTGAAATCCTGCATATTATATAGGGGTGTTCACGGGGCGGTTCGGTTCGGTTAGTTAGAAGATTTAAACTATCCGTCGCGGGGCGGGTAATTAATTTTACTATCCGTCGCCGAACCGTACTAGGCGGGTAACCGGACATGCGGGTACCCGAAGTGAGCGGTTACCCGCGGTTATAAAACACTAACGGTCGTTAATTAGTTCGTTAGAGATAACTAACTAATAAGGCTTTTTAATTAATGGGTAAATTTAATTGAATTAACCATAAATAGATAAAAGTCAAAAAGTCAACACCAAGAGTGTTGGTGTTGATGTGTTCGACCAGCCAAAGACCCCAAGGGGTTGGGTTGGGCTTGTGAGCTAGCTTTTTCTCTAATGTATGTATTTTATGTGAACCCTAAAATCATCCATATATAAGGAGGACCCTAGAGCTCACAAATCTTCATCCCTCTCTTCTTTTCTCTCTTTGGTCGAACAAAACCAACAATCCTAAAGGGTTTTTCGGTTTCAACTATTTTGTGTTTTACTTGATCGTTGGTTGAAGAACTAGCATTCGGGTGATATCATTTGACGTGTAAGTGTGATACACGTAAAAGTTACTTACCTTAGTAACTGCGGGAGAGAAGTAGTTTATGGATCCCGCCACAAAGACGTTATTACACACGTGCTGTGTAACTCAAATGGCGCTTGCGTTTTCCTCACTAGCTTGGTTGCTAAAGGTATGTTTCCTTATTTATGTTTTTTATATGTTAATTATTTATGCTATATGATTTACATTCCGCTGCGTAGCTCGTATAATATTATTGTAATATTAGGTTATTTAGATAACGATTCCCAACAGTGACATCACGAGCAAACTCATATAGCGTAGTAATTACATAAAAACGTAAATTATATGTAAAATATGGCGCCTATATGTGTTTATTTGTTGCCTTTTTATGTGAAAATTATTTAAAAAAATTATTTAGAGAAATAATCTTGCTTTAATTGGTCACATAATTAAGGTAATAATATATTGGGATATATTTTACATGTTTTCTAAAATGCATTATTTAATTCTATTTGCGTTTTAGATTCTTATATACATATTTCTAGCTTATTTATCTAGCTAAAATTGTCAAAACCATGGATTTACATCAGGTAGCCATGTTTATTAAGCTAAATAATATAAAAGTATGCATAGCATGTGGTTATAATGTGTATGCTGATAAATCTTTACTGAATGATTTAATTGCAATATTAGAGAAGACCTTTGTTGAATTAATTGTGTAATTGATTATGGTTAATATGTTTTGCATGTTTTATATTTATGGCGATTTTATTCTATATATATACAAAATGATTTTCATTCAAAATTATTATGAACTAAAAATATGCTTATTGTGTGTATAACCGATACGTACACTTTGCTAAAATCATGTGACCAAATACATAAATTTTGTAATTTTCCTTGAAAACAGTTCTATAGACGCAAGGTAGTAGTGTTTCCGCAAGGAACCCGCTGACGGAACAATGCAAGAATACACAATTTTTACATAAACGACTTTCACAATATTTTAAGTATGTCGTTAATCGTACTAGGTTGATTAATTTCCCGTCGGGGAATTAACTTATTTCGTAGTAAGACCACTTATACTTAGAAATGTTGAAAAATTGGTAACCCTAATTTTATAAATGGCATGAATATTTATAAACTTTAGGGATTTCTATTTATAGAAAGTTTTTAAAACAAAATGGAAAAGTTTTAAAATTAACTAGTGTTATAAGGTTGTATGCATGCTTCCTTATACACAAATTTTGGTAACACTCTTTTTATCAAATAATACCCTTAAAATTAAGTCATTTGCCATCCAAGTAAGGAATCACTTGAGTTTGTCTTTTACTCTAAGACAATCTTAGGTGAATTTCAAAACAAAGTAATATAACAATCGTATGGTCAGATCGTTATACAATAAAAGTATTGCAATAATCGGTTAATACTTGTACAATTATTTGAATATTAGTTAGAAAATAATCATGTATAATATGCACGGTTCGGTTCGGTTAACCGTGGATATCTAAAAGTAAAAACGGAAACCGAACCATTATAAGCGGGTTTTTACGGTTTCGGTTTTTTTCGGTTTCGGTTTCTTCGGTTTCGGGTTTTTTCGGTTTCGGATTGAGCGGTTCGGCTCGGTTCGTCGGTTTCACGGTTTTTTTGAACACCCCTAATATTATATATGTAAATTTAGTTAAGAGTTATTTTCCAGGATATATAATTTTGTGTAAACAAGTAAGTTTTGCTCGTTTTCTAACATATTTTGTGGTTTCTGATAGGAATGAACTACTCAGAGCAGTTGATTTACAATTTATAGCATTGAAATATGAAGTAGCAGTTACGTTTGACCAGGCTATTAGTGGCATATACTCAACAAAGGACATCTCTGACTTGGAAAATTTTCCTCATATAAGGTAACCAACATCTAAAAGAATAGAAACAAAATATTTAATGCGCTAAATAATGATTGGTATAACTAATGTGGAATGCACATACACATAAAATTATTGGTATATACCTTAGTGCAAGTAAAGATCATATGCAAAGTTTAGAGCCACCACTTAAACCTCGAAGACCAATAGTAATCCTGTATACTTCATGAGACGATTTATCCCTTGAGCAACTACCACGTATCATCTTTAAATTGGGTTAAAATGGGTACAAGCTAATGTGTTAAGAGAGTTATTGTTTAGTATGTTGATACGGGTTGAGTCAGTTTGTTTGACCAACAGTCTATTGTCGATTTTATAACTTTCTTTACAACAAAAATAATGTATGAAACTGTTAGTTATGATTACAAAACAGTATGACAACGCAACTCTAAATCTTTTAATAAACAATTTAGGCTGTTGTATCACACAAGCATTGAAATTATATTTCGGGTGACTTCCAACCCGGTTGACTCATTACCCTATTAGCTCTGTTTATATAACTTGGCTCATTTGGCCTATTTGAATGAAACACAAGCAGCTTATAACAGATCTCAGTTTGTGTCAATTGCATGGCATCTCTAATTATAAATGATGCTTTTAATCTATGTATGTAATTTTAGTTATTTTTTAATCATTTTTTATTCATTTCAAAGTGTTAAGGGTAATCTTCAGTGTTACTTTTTGGTGTATGCATATGCTAATCAAGAACTTATAATGGCAAAAGGGAGTATTAATCTGCTGTCACTGACCACAGCTGATGTCACCCATTGCCAGCCTATGTTGGAATGGTAACTAAGTTCTATTCACCTCCCTTTGTTGGTTTACGTGATAACGATACTTTGATTCGTCCAGTAAAACCTCTCCCTCGCTCAACTTAGTTATAACTTTTGGTATCTAATTAATTAATTGTGTGTATGTGTGCTTGGTTTGAGGCAATACATGAAAAAATGGTTTTTGGAAATGAAATTGCAATAATCAGTTCTTCTGTTTGGTATTTGATGTCTCTTTGTATCCAAAATGGTTTTTGGATATGAAGGGTAAAGAAAATTTAGATTTGCAGATATCAAATTCATGGGAAGTGTTATGACCATCTAAGCCTATTTCGAATTCATTAGACATTAGATTGAAACTAAAAGTCTCATATGGTTTAGCAAGTATTGGTTGAAACTTTACTTGGGAATAATCTTTAAATTTATTATAGTTAATATAAGTTCCCTGATTGCTTTATTTGAAGGGTTTTGAAAAAGTAGGTAGAGCCTACCCATTTAACTTTATAGTTAGTGAGACACCTATGAGTGTTTTATGTTATAGCATGGGCTAACCATTGATTTTGTTTTTATGTTTGTAGGTCACGAAACTAAGTAATGTTCATGTGTGTGATGAGGCATCGTAAACAAACCTATACTCTTTCAATGTTTTGAAATGCTAAATTGATGTAACTGTTCTCTGATGAAATCGGTCCAAACGAGTGCAGTCACCCATAATGTATTTTGCGAATTCTCATGAATATTTTTACTAAAAAGATTTTAGTCTATTGTTGTAATAAGCTTTAAATGAAATTCAAATAATAAAGACAAGAAGTATGTGCGGGTTCGGTCCAAGATACTTTGACTGCGTATTGTGTCTACTTTACTTTCAAACTAAAGTTATTAATATCTGAACTTTGTTTGTATTTGATTGCTAAATTAAATAGCATAATTAAGTTATATCTGCAAGCTATGATGACATTTCTTAATCAAGATTTCAACGTGTGAGTTTAATTATTTTTTATGTTAGAACATTTACTAATTATATTTTAAGCACATAGCCTTTGTTTTGTAGTGTTATACCAAGGGATCGAAAAGCAAACAACTAAGTTACAAGGTAGTGATGAAGGAGTGGCTGCTCGACATGAATCTGGTCATGCAGTAATAGGAACCGATGTTTCAACTCTTCTTGAAGGGCAGCCAAGGGTTGAGGTAAGACACATCTAAGCATAAAACTATTAGCTTATGTTGGTCCTTTTTTTTCTACCTATGGTCACGTGCCATGAATAAAATGGACATGAGGAGCGAGTATAACTTGATACAATGACATATATTGAAGAACAGTGATGAGGTTTATTCCCAATATGTAATATGTATCAATGTGATGAGGTTTATTCCCATAATGTAATATGTATGTTACCATCACTGTATGTGTATGAGCCTATTCTTTTTATGAAATTGCTATGCGTATGTATACAAGCTATTCAAGTATTTGTATGCCGCCTTTCTTTCTATCGGTATGAAATGTGTATGGCTCTATATTAGGGGTGTATGTGGTATTTGTATGTAGCTACTTATGCATGGTATTCAATCAAGATTGATAATAAGTGCTATATAATGTTATTTGAGTTTTAAATTTGTTCATTTTTACAATATCATGAAAAAAAGAGTAAAATTAATCCCTTATTTTGAAAGATTACGATCACTCAATAAGTTAATAAAAAGGTATTTACATAAGATACTTTACTTTTAATCCAACAAGTAAAAGTATATAAGATGGGTTAATTTTTTGGCATTTTAATCGATAATAATATAGACTTAATTATTTAGAAAAAACCATGTGTCTTGCTACATTTATTTGTCAACATTCTATCAACCAATGCTTAATTCTAAAAACAACACTAAAACAACTATGTGTTGTAAATGATAACATAAAACAGAAATCATACTAAGTTATCTAAATGATATGCAATAGTTGGAACAACCAAAAACAATATCGAACAACTATCAAAATGCAAATGTTTATTTGAATAAAATCTCAGAGCTAGCCGCTCATGGGGCGGGCCTTGCGCCTAGTACATATATATGCAGAATCTAAGTGTGGATTAAAAGCACGCATCAAATGAGCATAATCTTAAGTTTAATTATTAAATCAATCACTTGTTGGATTTGTTTTTTGATTATAAATAAAGATAGCTCATGAGTACATGTGAAAGCTAATGGGAGTATTTTGTTTTATTCTTCTAAAATTAAATATGTTATTGGACATATTAGAAACAATTTTTCATCTAAGTAAGGTTTTATCCCTTAGATTAAAATAGACTTTCTTGTAAGAAATTTAGGAAATAAAACATGCAACCTTGGTATAATATGTTTTTAAACATATGTGGTGAATTAAGTCTGAATGCAATATGAAATATCATTAAGTGAAACTTAATGATCTATCTCACTTGGCGAGATTGAACACATAAATGGAAACCTTAAGTCCCACTAAAGGATTCATTATGTACATCATATTGTATATGTGATTAGTTGTATCATTTGCATGATTGTAAGATGATTTGATAACATTGGAATCTAATTGAAAGATATCAGAATGAACATTATGATAAATGTTTTGATTAGGAATTCATTCCTAAATGATGAGACTATGGATATACATTATGATAATCATAGTAAAATCATTATATTCAACAAACATTGGGTTTGAGTGATATCCGAGCATTATCAAAGAAGTGTTCAGAGTTTACAGGATTTTAGCATAGTGTTGTTTATATACACTAGTGCTTGTTTTTATTGAGATGATACTCAATCCTAGTACTTGCAAGTTTTTCATCATGAATGATAACATTGCTGACTACACATGCTTGGTTTAAAAGCATAGTTGCATAAATACATTAAAAGAATAAGAATGCTTTACAGTTTGTAAAACTGTTGTGATGATTGTCTCTAATAGGATGTTTTGCGTACATCTTATGGAATGTCGTGTGACTAAATTCATATAAGTGCACACGTACAAAATAACAATCATCATATTATTCAAAGAACTTCACTATTCATGAAATTTTGAAATAAGTATTCTCAAAGTTTCACAAGATCATAACCTAGTTGATTTGTTCATGAAACCTATGCCTTATCACCAATTGCGATTGCTGTGAATAAGACATTAGTATTCAATTAGGATCACCATGCATTGATCTTATTTGGTATTTGGATAATGAAACTGTAAGCAGTTATATTAAATAATGAATTGACATACGTGGTATAATTGTTTTAATTTATACTATTGTGTTCTATATTTGCATGTTTAAATCCTTAAATAAATTTATTTATTCTAAACTATGTCCATTGTCAGTTAACAATACGGGAATATTGTTGAGATATGACAAATGTGGGTGTTTGGTTATATTCTGTTGAATATGTAAAGATGATTCTGCCAACTTCATGTGTTACTCAATGTGGTTGAATATTAGATACCTCACTTTGTGTTAACCACTTTATGGATCAGCGTCATTGACTGAGTTGTACACATGGTGAAAATTTGTTTATCCTCAGAGTTGAGATGCAAGCAGGTTTTGCATGTATGGATTACATTTTCTTGATTCTAGTCAACCGCTATCCTAAAAAAGGTTGTTATAAAGTCTACTTTCAAACATATTATGAAGTATGTGAGAAGCACTTGTAGTCCAAACAAAATTTGTTCCTCCACATGTTTGGGAGTTAGATACTTACTGGGCCCCTCATTGGGTTGATTAGATGTTTGCGTGGCCGCACCCAAAGTGTAGTTAAGATGATTCTTTTTACATTTGGTAATCTTGATCAATACAGATGTGAGAAATAAAATTGTTAAACCATGGAACGACTTTTGATCCATATCCATATTTAACATTGTATCTGAAACAAATGGATAGGACTAACTTGAACTATTGAAGGTTGAGATGTTTATTGAAACCATTCTCAGGTATTTTTAGGAGCATTGATGATGTTGCTAGACTATTTGTCAATGTTAGTATGTTATATTCTATGATAATGACATTCACAAGTGGGAGTTGTTGGGATGTGCTCATTTCATACGAATATTTATACGGCTAGGAATGTGTGAGCCTACGAGGGGTCACACACTTATACACTTAGCTATCATTCTATTGGTATGTATATAATGACATTCGTAGAATACTAAACGGTCGTTAAATAGTTCGTTTACGAATAATTAACACTAAACACTTTAAATAATATGTAATCATAATAATTAAATAAATTCAAAAAGTCAACAAAGGGGGCTTGTTTGGGCTTGGGTTTGGATGACTAAAAGAGAAGGAAAAATAGGGGTAGGCTTTTGTTTAATTAGGCCTAAGTTGCCATGATTAAATGTCCTAATTCCACCTCTATATAAAGAGATCAAATGTTTTCATTTATCTTCATCCCTTTTCCTCATTCTCTTTCTCTTTTATGGTCGACAAAAACAAACACCCCATTTAAGGGTTTGATTTTTGACTAAGTTCTAGTATTCTTAATTCGTTGGTTCGTGGAACTAGCATTCGGGTGATATTGTATAATGTGTAGTGTATGACGCGTAGAGGTTGTTTACTTTAGCAACTTCAAAAAGGTTTCGGTATTTGTACGGGTTTAATACACGTGCGTATTCTCAAGAAAGCTCCAGTTCTTTGTAGCTTGTTTTGCTAAAAGGTACGCTTTTGGTTTATTATTTATGTTAATTATAATCGCTATATGAGTTTAATTCTGCTGAATAGCTCGTAATAATGTGTAATATTAGGTTATAAGATAACGATTTCCAACAGAACCTATGGCTAAGTGATATGTACAATGAATGTATATGCATGACTGTAACACAACCTAATCAATCATTAAAGGTATGTAAACCGTAAACTCACCAACATACAGTTCAATTAGATAATACTCTCATTGAAGTAACAAATATAACTTGGACTTAATTTCAAACCACTGACTTATGACTTTCACTTACTCAAGACTACAAATTAACCGCGACTGACCATTCGTAATCATTCTACATCAGCAATTAAACATGCTAACTTGTTTTCACATAAAAACGGCTTGAAATATTACTTAATCAACTAACATGTACTACATATTAACATAATTGAGCCATTCAGGTTACTATATATCAACAATCAAACACAAAAACTTAAGTAACATAAATCGAGAATTTAAAATTACTATGAATCAGAAATCAACCACGCGAACATAGTCACTTATTGAGCTCATTAGTACAACAAATCAACCAAAATTGAGCAGTCGAAATCAGTATAAATGAACAATCACACAAACAAACTCAATCCGCTCACTTGTACACCAAAGCTAACAAAAATTAAGCATTTAGAATCACTTCAAACTAACAATTAAACAAACAATATGAATCACTGAGTCGGCTAAATATAATCAAAACTTACCTCGATTAAACATTCAAAATCACAATCAATCGACCATAACACAAACGAACCTAATCACAAAATTACATAATAATCGGCGCAACAACTAAACACAACTTATAAGCTAACTGTAATACTGGTTTAAAAGGTTTGATGATAAACACTAATGTTAGGAATGAAAAATGTGGTGTCATTATGGAAATTATATTAGTTTATTAGCAAGTTAAAACACAAGGGCTAGAAGTGTAATTAGAGGAAACTTCCCTTGACTTAGGCCTATAAATAACACCCTCCAACCAACATTAGAGGGTGAAGCTCCAAATTGTATTTTTCTTACATTTATCCATTTAATAAAACCTTTTAAAAATAGGGAAAATACTCTCTCTCTCTAGATATGGCTTATTCATACTTTGAGCTGCCTCGACCTCCTGAGATAGTGGATCTTTGATCACTACAAATGGTATCAGAGCTGCAAAGGTGATTCACTACAACAATATAAAGGTTTCGGGTCGAGCAAATATTAGGGTCGACAAAGTCGACCCTAAATTACACATGGGCCC
>BQNB010029756.1:20091-54529 GCA_026074375.1 Tanacetum coccineum
ACCATCCAAGTTCTTTACCATATTGTCAAAAATATACTTGGAAAGGTTGAATTTTTGGTTTGTGGCAAGACATATGATAGCAGATGCCAAAGTGCTACTAAATTCATTCCAAGATGTAGTCTTATTACTAAGGCATTGCAGTATGGTATGGATGAGAAATTTCCATTGGGATGTGAAATAAGCTTTATAGAATGTAAGCTTTTGAGTAAGATTTTCATACCACATTCTTTCTAATTCTACAAAAATGGTAGCAGTAGGTAGACAATCTGTTCCTTCAGCATCATCCAACTGTAGATCACTCCTTATACTTGTCTCAGAGATAATTACCTTCTTCTTGTCGACTAGGGCTTGTATCAGTCATTCCCCATTAACTGTTTTGACCTTAGCAGATGTCCAGAACTGTTCAATACAGGTAGTATAAATAGTTGGATTGACCGTTAACGCATATTGGACAGTACTTGCATTTAGAAAATCAATAATTTCCTCAAACCCATTACTTTCTTCGGGTTTCTCCAAAAACGCAACCAAATTGTAAGTTTCAGCAAACTTTAGGGTCGACACTGTGATGGGTTTTGATGATTAAAGATGAAATTGAGTTATGGTTTATGATTAGAGAGGATAACAAGGTGTAAAATCAAATGAATGAGTGATTGAAACCCTTAATCAAAGTATTTATGAACTCACCCTCAACAACATTAACTTGAACTGGCAGCATTAAATTAAGCCTAATAGTATTAACTAACTCAGTAGTAGTAAGTTATGCCTGGCAGCATTAACTTATGACTAACAACAGTAAGTGTATGCCTAGCAGCATAAACTAATACGGGCAGTAGTAAATTACGCCTAACAACATTAACTTAAGCTTAGCAGCATTAAGTTTAAGCTGAGCATCATTAACTTTAATACACCAGTATTAACCCCAATTTCTTTCCAAAAAGCATTTCCATCATCAATTTTGATTCTCACAAGCTCTCTTTCTATTTTTGATCTCACAATATCTCTCATTTCTTTTTTCTCACCAATTCACTCTATCTGTTTTTATGTCACACATCTTTTCAGACAATTTTGGTATAAAATTCCATCAATTCCTTTAGTTTCTTGCTGTCCTCCCCACTTCTAAATGTGTTAACTCTTGAGAGAGGTGGATCATTGGACTTGTTTAGATGCAGCCTCAAACCTAATTTCAGCTTCTGCACCCCCTAATATGGTAACTTGGCACCTGGGACCACTACCTGAATCAGTTCTTAAAGGAAGAGATTCATTAAGTGTTGCTATGGATTGGGTCCTATGAATGTTACCACTGTCCTGCTCTGCTTCTAAGCTAGAAGCACTAGTGGCAGCCCTTTCCATTATGTCTTCCCGCTCCTTATAGATAGTCTCATCTGCAACAAGGTGAATAAGTCCACTAGACTAAGATATCTCAGTGGTCCTTTTGGCTTTCCTAGGTTTTTGAGTCTTTTTGGGTTAAGATTATGATAAAACAGTGATTGGTTCAAGATTAGATAGTGATACAGTTGTGGATGTGTGTTGGGGTTCAGTGGGATTTCCTGACCCTTCACCCACTTCTGCTTAATGATACATTCCCTTTCATTCAATCTTAATTAACCTCCCCTTAAATAATACTTCAAAGATTAAGTAATCTATAGCTAGCAATCAAAAAGTTAAACCTACTAACATCAAATGCCTTTGTGAGAAGATCTGCAACATTGTGGTCTGTGTGAATCTTGATCACTTGAATCAACTTCTTCTCATAAGAATCTCTGATGAAATGGTACCTTATTTCAATGTGATTGTTTTAGAATGAAACACTGGATTCTTCACAATACAAATGGTGCTTTCATTATCAATGTGAATCTTGGTGTTCATGAAGTTGATCTCATAATCAAGCATTTGATTTTGGATCCATAACACTTGCCCACAGCAATTAGCAGCAGCAACATACTCTGCTTCAGTAGTAGAGTTTGCAACTATAGTCTATTTTTTACATTGCCATGAAATCAACCTTTTGCCAAGAAATTGACAATCTCCTGTTGTGGATTTCCTGTCAAGGCTAGCTTCAGCATAATCACTATCAGAAAAAGATTCCAAGTCAAATGGTGAATCCATAGGATACCAAAGGCCCAATTTAGGTTGACCTTTTAAGTATCTAAAGATCCTCTTCACAGCATGAAGATGTGAGACTTTAGGAGTAACTTGGAACCTTGCACAAGCATAAACAGTAAACATTATATCAGGCCAAGAAGCTGTCAAATGCATCAATGATCTAATCATTGATCTGTATAAGTGTACATCCACATCCTCAACTTCTTCATCCTTGAGCAATGCTTTGTTAGTCTCAATTGGAGTGCTTGTTATCTTTACAGTGACAAAATCAAACTTCTTTAATATATCAGCCACATACTTGTCTTAGCTGATGAAGATTCCATCATCTTTCTGCATGACTTGCAACCCTAAGAAGAAAGTAAGCTCCCCCATATAACTCATCTAGAACTTCTTGTGCATCAAACTTTCAAACTCTGTACATAAAGACTTCTTAGTAGACCCAAAGATGATGTCATCTACATACACCTATACTAACAAGATATCACCTTTATCTTTCTTGATAAACAAAGTCTTATTAATGATCCCTCTTCTAAATCCATTTTCTAATAAGTAGGTAGACAAGGTCTCATACCAGGCTCTAGGAGCTTGATGTAGACCATATAAAGCTTTTTCTACCTTATAAATTTTATCAGGGAACTGTGGATCTTCAAAACTAGGAGGTTGGCACACATACACCTCCTCTTCAATAGTATTATATAAAAAGGCACTCTTTACATCCATCTGGTACATAATAAATCCCATAAATGATGCATAGGCCAAAAATAACTTGATTGCTTCTGTCCTAGCAACAGGAGCAAAAACCTCATCATAATCAATGCCTTCTTCTTGGGTGTAACCTTATGCAACCAGTCTTACCTTGTTTCTAACTACAATTCCTTTCTCATCTTTCTTATTTCTATACACCCACTTAGTTCCAATAGCCTTCTTACCTTTAGGAAGATCCACCAGAGTCCAAACCTTTTGAAGTTTAAATTGCAGAAGCTCCTCTTGCATTGCTTCTATCCAGCTTGGATCTGTCAAAGCTTGAATCACCTTCTTGGGTTCTATTTGTGAGAGAAAATAGGCAAATAAGCAGTTTTGATAATCTTTGTGATTTGTTCTCCTTTGCCTTTTGATGTAACTGACCATAGTATGTTCTTCAGTAATCTTGGTCATCCTCCTTGTTTAAGTAGCTACATTTATGTCTCCAATGATCTGGTCTTTAAGATGATCCTTTTGAATTCTGGTTGTGGGAATAGGACTGACATTCATGGTGGTTTCCAAGTTGTTAAGGTCGGCCTCTGCACCCACATCTTCATCATCATATGCACCACTAAAGATACCAGTATCCTCCAAATTAGGTATGAAAGGATCAGTAGGAAAATCATCAGCATTAGTAAAATTTTGCCTAGCAGTATTAACAGAAGGACTAACAGTACTATCTCTGTTAGTTTTGTTAGCATAACCTTCCTTCTGTTAAACAATCAAATAATCCAATTCAGCTCTAAAATATTGCACATTCTGGTTATTTTCTTTATTTGAATCTCCTCCTTCTTTCTCTTGACCATTTCTTTCACCCTCATTTGCTAGTTCTTCATTAGTCTTTTTACCAGCATCATCAGCAAATGTATCCTTTGAGCTCTGTGGACTATCATAAAGTAATGGTAGCAGCATATATTGTTGAGTAGGTAGTGCATCAACATTATCCTTGATACCAGCATTCTTATTAGTTTTATTCCCTGCAGTAACTGGCTCATAATTCATAGAGTTTGTTAGTAAATCAATATCAAAGAGCCAATCTAGTCTACTCCCTGCAACATTAGGTTTGTTTTCAAGAAAGTTTATGTGCAGATTCTCCTCTGCTTTCTTAGTTCTAGTGTTAAATACCCTAAAAGCCTTGCTATTTATAGAGTATCTAACAAAGAACCCCTCATCAGCCTTCTCATCTTTCCTACGCTTCAACAAATACCCACAATTGTACCTAATACTCAAAAATTACAAAAATATATCATGTATATGCATACATGGCCCTACCTGGATAGTTATGTATGAATATTTAAGAGATATCTTTAAAATTTAATATAAACATGTTAAATTAGTTTTCAAGGCAAAGCTTCAACAATTAGTCTTTTCACACTAATGTAATCTTTCACATGAAATCCTTACCTTTGACAATAATCACTTCCTTGAAACATCATCTTGTTCTTGTATAGTGGTTATTGGACTAGCTTTTCTAACTTATTAGTTCTAGCACTAATATAAGATAAGATAAGATACACTTGCAACACTTACAAAAATAAAAAAACTATCCATCCTTTCGGCTTATTACAACCCCACGGCATCAAAACACCCCTTTAGATAAATCATAGCTTGATTTTCAAGTCCCTACACACATGCCTAAATCATATCTAGATGTCTTAGTTGTTTGCATGGGTTGGTTTAAGGTTACAGTATTGAAGCAAGAAAAACAAGATTAGAGTTTCTATTGGAATTAGGGTTTCCCCCCCCTATGACCATTTGACCACTTGGTCTTTGAGATTTACTTGCACTTTCCTAGCTTATATACATATGTTACTTACACTTTATAAGAAGTAAAAACATACAAGTAATTCCTTGATAAAAATCAAAACCTATTCTTCCTTTTTCCTTGCTATTGCTCACGTCCCAAAATAATTCTCACAAACAAACCATACAATCTTTTTCTACAACTCATACAAGCTTTCATACACTATATCTAAGATACCTCAAGATGGTTTAAGGGTTTGATCAAGCCTTTACAAGTAGTTATCAAGAAAAGGAAGCTAGGGTTTATATTTGGAAAACTAGGGTTTTCTTGTTTGCAAGCTTGGTTTAAAAATCTAAACAAGGGTTTAGATTGTATTTCTCATCATCATACATCACTTTGAGGTTATCTATAAACCTTTATGTCTTTACTTTTCTCATTTTTATAAGTATATATGTTCTATATAGTTAAATCACCATTTAGGGTTTTAAACATGTTAAATGGATAACTTACTTGTGATTATGATTTTTAACACTTTTTCATATGAACTTGTGATCTTGGACTAATGGACAAATTATGGATCTTGGACTATATAATATATATGACATAAGTATATTATGAGTTATAAAGAAATTGTGGTATTTTAAATTGTTAAAAAGTATGTATAAAACAAGTATATAATTAATTATATAAAAGACACAAAAGGGGCTGTTTGGATTCGAAATCAAAATAGTAGGGTTTTCATTATTATAAAATACTACGCCTCATGACGATTCCAAAATGATAAGAAACTCGAAAAACGGATTAATAACGAAAAAGATACGCTAATTACGAGTTATACGTTAATTAAACGGATTTATAAAATAACTTTTATAAATATTATACAAAACAGAAATTTTGGTAGTTTTAACAGATTATACATATTTTTAGGATTCGAAAACAATAAGAAACGTAACTTTTTGATTAAAAACGAAGAAGTTATGAATTACGCAAGTTTATATATTAAAATGTATAAAAATATTTTTATAAGAAGTTACTGTTCATGACAGAAACAATAATTTTTGTAAACTTCATAAATAAATAGAACTTTCAATTAAGAGAACGTGCTTGAAAGAATTACTAAAAACGGAGCTAAAACGAATAAAATACGACGTTTATGATATTTCGAGTTTATAAAAGTAATTTTATAAACTATGAACAGTAAAAGTTACTGCATTTACGGGTATCACGACAATTAAAAGTAATTTGATAACAAAGACGTGGTCGAAGGAATCGCTAAAATCGGGATTAAAACGAACAAGTTATTGCATTTACGGGTATTATGACAATTAAATTTATAAAAGTAAATTTATAAAACGTCATGAACAGTAAAAGTACTGTTCATCAGAAGGTTATAAAATATAGAAATGTAATATTTTTATACATCATCTCAATACGAAGACGTGGACGAAAGAAACGCGAGAAACGGGTTTAAAACGAGAAAGTTATGTTAGTTTTACTAAAACGATAATTATAAACGTTTTCACTCTATAACAACGATTTCTAAATTACAAATAGACGGTGATGAAGATATATAGAATTATATGTGGTTATCAAAGTACTATATTACTAGGGAGTTTCATAATGAGGCCTCTTCAGGGTGGCTTATCGACGAGTTGTTGGATTTACGATTTAAAGTGTCCTAGCTCCTCATATGTCACTACATGACCTCTTATGTAACACCCCCAAAAATCACAACGCAGCGGAATACCACTTGGGGTGCTACTTCATAATACACAGCGCTAGATACAAGAGAACGACCTCTAAATGTGTCGTTTGTAAAACAATCTCGTTGATTTTCTGAAATCAAAATAATAGTTGTCCCATAATTGCATCACCATGAAAAAACTTGAATGTAAGAACTCCGAATGCACATCAAATAATCCAAGCATCTATATCAACCTGAGAAAAACAATGCTTAAAACGGTCCACATAAAGTTGGTGAATTCATAGGTTGTATATAATTGTATAATCCAGGACCGCACGACTTTCCTGATGGAGACATGCATCCCAAGCAACCATCACAGAAATATAATTTTTTACCTAAGCTCATGATCATACCGAAGCCGACATATATGAATACAATACATAAATTTGCCTACATTGCCCGTAGATGATGTTCAACCTGTAACAACCAACATCCGAACATGCTAAAACGTTCGTTGTCCCGATGATAGCTAGTCACCCGAACCGGGGAGGTCAATCCCAAAATAGATCTAATTATAACACTCACTTCCAACCATAAATTAACAGAGTCATGAATCATAGGGCATTGTGGGGTTCTCGCTACTTAGGTACACACATAATCACTGATAAAATGTCACTTTCGTCCAATTTTTAAAACAAAGCATGTTTCTTAACCCCAAAACTTGTAATCAAATAATTGTAAAACATGGGCTATTGAACTTACCATTGATCAAGCGTCCAAGATCAAATAAACGAATAAATCAAAACGAAGTCAGGCAACGATTCTCGACCACACGACATAATTATGTCGCTCAGATTACAATATGATATAATACATATCAACGATGTGTACATCGTTACAATGAAAACATATATATATTTATATATATGTTTACATACATATATGTGATGAGAAATCCACTTGCGCGTCTTTAAACCTTAACCCTTAGTATTTTATATGTATATATATTGTTTTCCGTCCAATCATCACTTGTCTCGTATATTTACAGAAAGTTACTATTTTTAGACTCTCCGTTTTTAGAACCGAACAATGGTCTTAAAAATAATTAATTGAAATAATATATTAACCGACCTTATTTTATCACTCAAAATCGTACTCATAAGGTATTAATATTTAATTAAGAAGTATTCGTTGACTTTTACGTTGACCTTTAGTCTTGACCCGCTATATCTCAATTTTAAAACCGACAAGCCTCGCGGCAAAGTAAAACGTCATTACGAACAACTTTCGTGTTTCGCCGGAAGGCCGAAACGGACTCGAAAGTGCTCAAATCGTTTAATTAATAGATCTGTCAGATTTAATATATATTAAAATTAACTTATTTTCTACTAAAGTGTATATTCCGATTTCACTCTAGTTTCCTCGTTATTGGGATTTAAAAGTCCCGTTTTATATCAAAACGTCCGTCAAAATATAATTTGTTATATTTTGTAAACCAAAGTCTGACTTTTCAAAGTCTCGAATCCCGAATCTCATGTTCCGTTTTCTGCTCACAATTATCCGTTATAAAAACGCGCCAAAGTCCGTTTTTAGCTCAAAACTCATCTAAAATACATTTAATATTGCTTATACATTAATATCAATCCCGTTTTAAATATTAATATCATATTTTACTTAGACGTTGCAAGTTTCATTAGATTTTCATCACATATAACCAATTGATAATATAACGAAATAATCAAAATAATTATGGTGCAAAACAAAACGCACCCTTTTTGTGTTTGATTATCAAACCAAACGAACCCCCGGCTGTCCCGGCTGTTTCGCAGCCAAACACACGCACCCGACCCGGCTGATGGACAGCCAAACGCACCCTCGTGCATATTATAACCCAAAGATGCACCCTATGTGGGTGACTGACCCGAACCCACGCATCCTTGTGGTGCGAACAAAATAACCAAACGCACTCTTGATGGTGTTACTACCACAACCGAACGCACCCTTGTGCGTGGCTGAGACAGCCACACGCACCCTTGTGCGTGGCTGACCAGCGGACCAAAACAAACACCCCTAGCTGCTGTCCGTTAAACCAAACAGCCCACAAGATACCAAACACACCCTTACCGGCGCCGAAATAAGCCAAACGCACCCGCTGCATTTTAACAACCAACCCGAACGCACCCTATTGAGCAAACAAATCAAACGGAGCCTTGTGGGCTGATAAACACAAACCAACGCACCCTATGCTGGTGGAAACCAGCCAAACGCACCCTATGTGGGCTTGTGACAGCCAAACGCGCCCATATGGTGCGGCTGCCACCCAAACGCACCCTCATGGGGCTGAGATCAACCAAACGCGACCCTCGGCTATTTTAACAAAACCAAAACGCACCCTTTGTGTGATGAACAGTAAACGAACGCACCCTAGTTGCTTAATAATGAACCAAATAGCACCTTTGTGGTGCTTATCTCAAACGAAACGCACCCTAGTTGATGCTCGACCCAAACCCGACTTACCTTCGTGGTGGCTGTCATCCACACGTACCCCTAGGGGTGGTGGTGCACTGGCTGACGCACCCTTGTGGTGGGTTGACCACTGAAACAAACACCCTCGGCTGACCACACAATCAAACGCACCATTTTTGAGTCGAAACCCCGAAACAAACACCCTTATTCGGGGCTGAGATCGAAACCAAGCCCACCCTTAGTGGTGGCTATCGTCGGAGAAGGGAGGCGGAGGGGAAAATCGTGAGTGAGGGCGAGTGATTATGGGGATCGGGTAGATCGGGTTACGAGGAACACTTTTGAAATCGGCCGAAATAGTCCGCCGGAAAAGTTTTCCGGCGGCGGCGCGACGGTGGTGGCCGGATCTGGTAGTGGTGGTGGCTGGACGGATACTTTGGGGGAGAGAAAGGCTAGTTATATGTGTGTGTGTATTATTAAAGGTGGAAATGAAATGTTATATAAAAATTTTATATATATAATAAAATTTACAATATGAAATGATAATACCCCATAGTATAGGGTCTATTTTGTAACTTTTTTAATATAGTTTTGATAAAAAGTGGTTGCCGAGAAGATTGTTCGCATCCCCTAGGGAAATGAAACCCTAATTGTTCATGGTGATGGGAGTAATTAGGGAAATGAGACATGATTGAACATTATCTCGTGTACCAAAACTCAGAAATATTTGCTAAAAGGATGTCCTATCTTTTTGGCACATGTTACTACGAAAAAGGCGGAAGACAAGTCAGAGGAGAAGCGACTTAAGGATGTACCCATTGTCCGAGATTTTCCCGATGTATTTCTTGAGGACTTGTCGGGTCTTCCACCAACTCGACAAGTGGAGTTTCGAATTGATTTGGTACCTGGTGTTGCACCTGTAGCACGGGCACCTTATCGATTGGCGTCTTCCGAAATAAAAGAGTTGTCAGAGCAACTGCAAGAGTTATCTGACAAAGGCTAATAAGACCCCGTCCCTCAAACAATCCGGTGAGCTCCGGTCTTGTTTGTCAAGAAGAAGGATGGATCATTCCGGATGTACATTGACTATCGGGAATTAAACAAACTGACAGTGAAGAACCGTTATCCACTCCCCATAATTGATGATTTATTTGATCAGCAATAGGGTCGAGTGTCTACTCGAGAAGATCGACCTCACGTCCAGTAATCACCAACTGAGGGTTTCGATAATAAGACATTCCAAAGCTGCCTTCAGAACTCGTTTACGGCCATTATGATATCAAGTTTATGCCATTTGGTTTGGACGAACTCAACCACCGTATTCATGGACCTTATTAATCGGGTGAGCAAACCATATCTTGATAAATTTTTGTGATTGTCTTTTGATGATAATTCTAGATATATTCGAAGACACAAGCAAGAACACGAAGAGCGCCTTAACTAATCTTAGAGTGCTTAAGAAAGAGGAGTAGTATGCCCAAATTTCAAGTGGTGAAATTGGATTCCCAAATGTAACAGTTTCACTCGTCAACGAAGATTGATAGAGAAAGGCCTTCATGTGGATCCAGCCAAGATTAAATCCATTAAAGATTGGACATCTCCAAATACTAATGGAGATTCGTCCAATTTTTATGTCTGCTCAGGATCCTTATCGAAGATTCATTGAAGTGGTTATTCAAAATCGCCAACCTATGACAAAAAAAAAAAAAAAAGCTCACCCAGAAAGAAGGTCAAGTAAGTGGGGTGATAAACAAGAAGCACTTTTCAACTATTGAAGCAGAAATTATGCAGGATGCAGCCAATCCTTGCCATTACTTGAGGGAAGCTAAGATTTCATCGCATACTGCGAACGCTTCAAAGAATGGTTTTGGCTTTGTTGTTGTGCAAAAGAGAAAAGGTGATTTTCATATGCAATTACGCCAGTTGAAAATTCATGAAAAAACTATACGACGCATCATTTGGAACTGGAGCATGTAGTGTTTTCGCGTTTCAAGATTTGGATGGAGCCTATCTGTAAGGAACCAAGTGTACAGTTGTTCACTCGAATCATAAGAGCTTACAACACATTCTTGATTCAGAAGGAACTAAACTGAGACAACGCCGATGGTTAAGTTGCTTATGATTAATTTATCACCCGGGAAAGCAATGTCTAGGCTGATGCTTTTGACAGGAAAAACGATAACACGTTAAGATTTCGAGCCTTAGATCATGACTATTCAGTAATTGGATCTTCCTAAAACAAATTTTGAATGCTCAACTAAGCTCGAAAAGCCGTAGAACCTCAAGAACGAAGATTTTTAGGAGTGAATTGATTGGTTGCAAAGCTAAAAATCCAGAGGCGATTAGGACGGAAAAGTTAGAACCCCGTGCGGATGGAACTCTATGCCTCAATGGCAGGAGTTGGCTACCCTGTTATGGCGATTTGCAGACTGTGATCATGCACGAGTCCCACAAATCAAAATACTCTATACATCCATTTCTGACAAGATGTACCAAATATATGAAGAAGCTATAATGGTGGCCCAAAATGAAAGCCGACATCAGCCACCTATGTTAGCATGTTTTTGACCTGTGGCTAAAAGGTCAAGGCCGAACATCAAAGACCATCAGGATTGGTTGGGTACAACCCAAGATACCATGAATGGTAATTGGACCAACATCACTATGGATTTTGTTCTAAGCTTCCTAGTCCGTCGCAAGGCTACGACACACACATTTGGGTGATTGTTTACCAGACCACTAAGTCTGTATGTCTTTACACCGATGAGAGAGACAGATCCTTGGCTAAACTTGCAAGGAATGTAACCTAAAGTGAGATGGTCAGAAGACATGAATACTTGTAACTCAATCAAAAAAAATTTGTGATCGTAGACCCGAGATTCGCGATCTAATACTAGAGGACACTTCCGAACGCTTTGGGTATTTTTACTAATTTTAGATATCGTAATGCGTACCAACCACAAACAGACGATGAGCAAAGCAAGAGGACCATTAAACTCTCGAGATATGCTGCATGCTTGATGCCTCGACTTTTGAAAAAGGTGGGTTAACCATTTGCCATTAGTCGAGTTCTCATATAACAATAGCTATCACGCTAGCATCAAGGCCGCACCAGTTGAAGCACTTTATGGTCGAAAGTGTCGTTCACCTGTTTGTTGGACCGAAGTTGGAGAAGCTCAAATCCTCAGTCCAGAACTAATTCAAGATACCACTGAGAAAATCGTCCAAATCAAGCAAAGGATGCAAGCCGCTCATGATTGACAGAAGAGTTACGCTGATTTGAAGCGTAAACTGATGGAATTCCAAGCCAGGGATAAAGTAATGCTTAAAGTTTTGCCTTGGAAAGGGTTCGTACGTTTTGGCAAACGGGGGAAGTTAAACCCCAGGTATGTAGGACCTTTCAAGGTGGATTAGAAAAAAGGTTGGAAGAGGTTGCTTACAACTCGAGCTTCCTAAGAGCTGAGCATAGATGAACAAATAAAAGGGACACATAATACATTCCATGTGTCCAACCTGAAAAGGTGTCATGCCGACGAACCATTAGTCATTCCGTTGGATGGACTTCATCTTGATGACAAGCTTCATTTTGTTGAGGAACCATTAGAAATAGTGGGCCATATATGTGGGGGGGGGGGGGGGGGGGGGGGGGGGGGGGGGGGGGGGGGGGTGAAGTTAAATGGTAGAAGCGAAGCCGGATCCCATTAAGTCAAGGTTTCGATGGAAACTCCAAGAGAGTCTGTGATTCACCAACGGTGGTGCTGAAAGACCAAATCAAGAAGAAATAACAACACAACCTCTTCACCAAGACCCAACCGTGTCGGACAGTGCTGCATCGTGAGCCTTGAGGACAAGGCTCGTTTAACGGGGGAAGTCTATAACACCCCGTGTTTTAGAGTCATTGACGCCGTTAATAAATTCGCTATGTACCTTTTGTATTGTCGCGTTTGCTTTAAGTTGTAAACGTTAAAGCTTGGGGGGTAAAAATTATTGCGCCGTACGTTAAAGAAAATTAGCGGTTCAATAAGTAAACGGGCATCAAACCATCAAACGTTTACATCAAGCAAGTATTACATAATTAGTTTAGAGAATAATTATGGTCATTGTTCATATTTAATTCCTATTGGTTTACAGTAAAATTTAGTACGAGTTTCGCGATAAAGTACAGTTTAGTCATACCCGGAACCACGAAATTACTCTACGCTGCAACAAATGCCAAATATTTCATTTTTCAATGACCCAAAGTATTAAAACTTTGGCACGCTTATGGCCTATATGGACAATCCCAAAAACTTAAAAAAGTAAAAAGGCAAACTTATACATCTCTAAGTTATGCACATCTAATTAAAAGCCACACACAATTACTTCATGTAATACATGGGATATTTTCACAAAATATCTAAAACACACTAGCTCTTTCTTTACCTATATTCATGTATAAGGAGTCCTAGGAGACATGAAGCACGCATTTTTACTAGCTAAGTCTTTTGTACAACACCAACTCATAATTGTTAGGACTAGAATTAGTAGTTTTGACTAAGACTTTCCCCAAAACCCTCCCATTGTCCCAATTTGACCATAGTCTTCCTTAAGACCATGAAACATGTTCTTGACCACTATTGCACCTTTATTGACTAGGCTTACCATATATAAACTAGTATGAAGAGAAATAAACACATACATATGCTAAACACTTGGTAAAAGATCAAAAACCCTCCCCTCTTTGCTCCTTATAAGCCACGGCTCAAATACCCACCCAAACAACCATAATAAATCTTTTTATACAACTCAATACAAGCTTCATACATTATATCTAAGATACCTCAAGATGGTTTTTTAAGGGTTTTATCAGTCCTTTACAAGTAGATTATCAAGAAAGGAAGCTAGGGTTTCTAATATGGAAAACTAAGGTTTTCTTGTTTGCAAGCTTGGTTTAAAAATCTAAACAAGGGTTTAGATTGTATTTCTCATCATCATACATCACTTTAAGGTTATCTATAAACCTTTATGTCTTTACTTTTCTCATTTTTATAAGTATATATGTTCTATATAGTTAAATCACCATTTAGGGTTTAAACATGTTAAATGGATAACTTACTTGTGATTATGATTTTTAACACTTTTTCATATGATATGAACTTGTGATCTTGGACTAATGGATATTAATATAAGTATCCACATATGTCAAATATGGTTATAAAGATTTATGGTAAACTACTAAAGTGAAAAGTACATAAAACAAGTTTTATATCAAAGTATACTTATTAATTATAAAGGGGCTGTTTAGATTTCGTATTTTAAACAGAGTTGACACTTATAAAAAATAATTACTACTCATGACGATTCCAAAAAGTTAAGAAACTCGAAAAACGGATTATAACAAAAAGATACTATAAAAATACGATGTACCGTTAAATACTGGTTTTAAAAAACTATTTATTAATAAATGTACTATCATGACAGAAACTTTTATTTTTGTAAACCTCATAAATCAATAGAACTTTCATTAACGAGAACGGGCTCGAAAGAATCGCTAAAAACGGAGCTATAACGAATAAGATACGACATTTATGAGTTTACGCTAATTGAAACATAAAAACGAGTTTATAGCTGTTGTGAACAGTAAAAACACTATTCATCACAGAATGTTGAAAAATTAAAATGTAATATTTGATCACTCAATCTAGTACGAAAGCGTGGGCAAAAGAAGGCCACGTCAAGATCAGGCCTTAAAAACGCAAAATTTATGCTATATTTACTAAAACAATGTAATTATAAACATTTTTAACTTATTAAACACAATTTTTACCAAAACCAAATTAGATGGTGAATTGAACAATATAGACCTAAATGTGGTAATTAGTTAAGCAAAGTGCTATATTACTAGTGAGTTTCATAATGAGGCCTCTCGGGTGGCGTAATCGACGAGTTTGTTATTTTTGGAATTTTTTTTTTTTTTTTAAAAAAAAAAAAATAAAAAAAAATAAAAAAATTATTTTAAAATTTAAAAAACGAAAAAACCACCACACCTCCCGCGCCCTCGCTCTCTCCCCCCTCAATAATTCAACACGTGTACCACGCACCTCAACCCATCACTACAAGCCCTCATCAAAGGGTAAAATCGTCATTCGAAATTTCGAAAATTCTCGGATGTTACATCTTAAAATATGATAGCCCGAACGATAGTATGATGTAACTTACATAGACTTGTATATGATGTTAGTTAATGAAAGCGATTAGTGCTTATACGACCTATGTTAATTTAGGTTGCATTCGATCATTTACGTGACGCGCTATCTGTGATATTTGGATTATCAGTAACTCAAGGTGAGTTCATAGCCCCACATTTTTACGATTTCAATGATTTATAACTTTGGGGTGGAAACATGCTTTGTTTTATAAATTGGACGCAAGTGTATATTTTATATTGATTACGTGTTTGCCTAAGTAGCGATAACCCAAGTTGAGCCCATTATCATGAACTGTCAATTGCATATATGTAGTTGTGAATTACATTATGTGAGCGCGAATGTTATGAATAGATCTATTTGGGATTGACCTCCCCGTTCGGGTGATTAGCTATCACCGGGAACGAACGTTATAGCATGTCGGATTTGGGATGTTTAGGGTTGAACATCTGATCGGGCAGAATAGCAATATTTATTATTGCGAATATAATTGTCGAGCTTCAGTGTCATGAGCTTAGGAAAACGTAATTGGATTTTGTGATGTCTGCATCTGTTGCATTATCACGGGGAAAGTCTTGCGGTCCTGCATATTATAATTTACTAACCTATGAATTCACCAACATTTTTGTTGACGTTTTAAACCAATGTTTTCAGGTGGTCAATAGGCACGAGGTGCCAGGGATACATTGGTGGTTTTGACTTGGATATCATGCATTAAAGATTTTGTCGCATTACATTTTGTATAACTGTTATGGGCTAGAAATCTTTGTATTTTGAACAAGTGGACAAGTGAAGCTTCGGCTTATGTAACAAATACTTTGTTAATTCCAATGTATCAGTTTTAAACGACTTTTTGGTCGTTCTATATACATCTTGTGTTATTGATCTATGAAGTAACACGCCCCAGACCCTTATTCCGCTGCGACCCAATTTGGGGGTGTTACACCTATCTAATTAGCGGACACAAAGTTTAAATAGCATATGCAAGTTGTATTTCAAAAATGGAAAAGGTATTGTTAGGACATCACTAGATCGGGACACAAAAATAAGGTATTGTTAGGACATTACTCGATTAGGCCACACAAACAAATCATGTTTTCACAATAATGCTTTCTTATGTGAAATATGTGCACTTAGAAATACCAACTTTTACTCGTTGGCTGCTCCCCATATTCTCTATCAGGTGCGAGTCATAAAACACTGGGTTACATATAGTGGCAATGCCATCGCCCTTAGCTAATAAGTGTTTTGCATCTGCGCATAACTACAAATTATCGACGCAGTAACCGTCGCGCGGAACCTCAGTTAAGTTTTGATCACCCAAATACATAACACCTGATTACCATAAATTCTACATACGCTCATGAAACAAAGTGTAAAGTGCATTGGCAAAGTCCATATGCAAGGCGTCTAATGAAATCACAAAGTGTAATGGCAAGAACTCATTGTCATCGGGCATTAAACACATTGCGCTTGCATATAACTAAAAAAGCCCCAAAATGCTATTAACCGCTAAACAGAACGTATGCCAAGAAAAATGTATATTTTTTATCTTCTAGATAGACAACACGTAGTGAATACAGTTTATGCACATCCATCCAGCTGATCACATGTTTACACAATTCTATTTATCTGCGCGTGATTGATAATGATGTAAAAGGTCTGGGTAGCAGAAACATAACATTACACAGTTTTAAGTACATAACAATTTAGAACATATTGTCAACACTTAAAATGAAAAGCAAGATCATTTTCACCAC
This sequence comes from Tanacetum coccineum, assembly GCA_026074375.1. Lineage (NCBI taxonomy): Eukaryota > Viridiplantae > Streptophyta > Magnoliopsida > Asterales > Asteraceae > Tanacetum > Tanacetum coccineum. The sequence goes on from BQNB010029756.1 coordinate 36,772, forward strand.
CCACACCTTTATGCCCAAACTCCACACAACAATTTCACACCCTAAAAGAAAACACCCAACCGTCAACACGCTCGGCTTGTTACAAAAATCAAAGAATACCTAAAGATTACAAAACTGAAAGTTGCTCCATTATTCAACTTTCTATTTTTCTTCGGGTGTCGAGTTTCGCAAAACCAACTCCTTTGTAGATATGGTCCTTGTGTTCACAACTCATCATTGTTTTTATAGCATCCTCAAGGGTTGCCTATTCCAATGATCGTGGTGTCCTTGGCAATATAGGAAAACACCATGCAGTAACATTTAGCACACGATTGTATTTCTTTTAAAGCAGCAAACACGAACATAAGGACATAAACTTGGGAGGTCTTATGGAAATTCAATAGTTCCATCAGCTTTTTCTAACACATCGTATAAAGTGAAATCTATTGCTCCTAATTTTCTCGAGGTATTGAAATGAAACCAGAACGTATGCATCTTCCCTTTAATTGTCATAACCTCTGGTGGGACTCGTTAAGGATGGGGTGCATCTAGCTTCCAAACCAATTCTAGACTTTCATGTCCGGTAATGGCATCGGCAGCTGGGGTGTAGAAAGTAAACACTACTGTAGTAGTTTCGTCTGAAACAAAGGCTTTGAAGTTGTATCTACATGTTTAGTGGACATACTAAAAATCTAAAGGATGTTTTTTTTTGTTTCCTTTGCAGAGGCGTTTGTTAAGAGGTTGCCTATAGTTGGGTCTAGTTGGGGTCTATGATCCACACACTCCCACACGTTGTTGTCATCTCGGACCTTTCTCGTATACTCGCCACACGATGTATAATACCAGGCCCTCGACCCATTGACAGTGGTTATTGTTACTAAACACGTGAACCTAAAACCATTTAACCATAAGCAAACATAAGCATTATTTAAAAGATAACGACATACATTTGTTAACATATTTTGAACCAAACAATCAAACAAGGAAAAAGTGTGGTATAAGTTTAGGGATTCATTGTTTTGTGATGCGAATAGAAGCAGACCCTGTAGGACTCTGGGTTTTATTAAAGCAACAACGCCAAGGAATCTCTATTCCGCGGCCTCTCTTTGTCTGGATATTCGAGCATATATTTGCACACCTCTAGCGACGAGCTTAGGTCGTGATTTTTCATGTATTTCTTTTACATGCATGTGTGAACATCAAATTAATGTGCCAGAAGTTGCTTATAAAATTTAAACAGTCAATGTTCGACTCTGATATATGTTACTTACTCAGCCCGGGACAGTTCAAGAGATCTTCGGATTCAAGTAATAGTGAGTAGCAGGTGAGGCCGACAACTACAAAGCTGCAATGTTAACATCAAGGTTATATATAGCGTGAGGCGTGGCATGACGTGGCGGCATGGCCAAGCCTCAAGCTTTAGCGTGAGGCGTAGCGGCATGACGTTTTTAAGGCGTGACTTAAGGCGGCAATAAATATTTATAAATTTATAGATTTATATCATATTTCATAATTATATGAATGATAAGCATTAGTAAATCCAAGCCCAACTCTAAAATATTAGTAAAATCCCAAATATTAGTAAATCCCCTAAACCTTTCAAAATAACTTAAAAAAGGCGTCACGCCTTGAGCTATAGCGCGCCTTATCACGTTTTATCACGCTTTATTGCACGCCACACCTAGAGACGACGCCTTGGCCTGTTTCGTAACATGGAGGCCACGCCTCGCGCTATAGCCCCACTATGACGCCGCTATAGCGCGCCTTTTAGAACTATGGTTAACATCAAAAATATAAGTGCATATTCGCCTCAATCGTAAGATGTGTTCTTACGTAACTATAAGTGTTAAGCGGGTACCTCTATATCGGGACACCCGACATGAGCTAACAACAATCATCACAGGACCTTCTATTGTTTCAACTAACCCCCTGTCAAACTCACGTGACATGTTAACCCACATTGTGAACTCGATGATGTTTCCACTGCTACTGCAATAGTTTATCAGATTTAAAAAGAAGGACGTGTCGGTTATTTTATATATAAAATTTGTTAGACACATGAAGCTACTTACTCCAAATTCTCGATGTCAACCTTTTCTTCTAACAAGCTGCCTCCTATTAGGATCTTTGAAAATAACCAAATCCTCCACCGATCGAACACAACCAATATAGTTATAATCCATGTTAAGCCACAATTAACAAGTTACTAATCATCACATTGATTTAACAAAGACAAGTGCTTTGCTTGATTAGTAAAACATCATTCCATAATGGTAAATAGTGTTTACGCAAAGAGACGTTGACTTTGTTTCTCCAATAAGGGAGTAGACCCGTTAAGTGATTAGTCAAGTCTCCCATATCCATTTGTATGTTCTCATTTGTTTGTTATGTGAAACCATGAATATCCTAGTGTGTTAAACCATTTAGGTTTGGCTAATGGCTATGAATTAGGGTTTTATAAAGGCTTTGGGGTTGACGTTCTATAAAACTCGGTATTTCTGGAGTTTCTCTAAGTCCGAATATTCTTGTGAGAGTACATAAAATCTTAAATATCATATGTGAACCTTTATTTAAAGACCAAGCTCTATCGGGTAAGAGGAAAGCCGACTTTAAAAATCCGAGAGCATGCAATTCGTACCAGACGCGCCACCTCAGATGCGTCAGCGCGTCTGGGGTAGAGTGCTTGACTGATTTGCATGTTTTTGGTTTTAAGCTTTCGGCAATGATTTTAATTGTCTCCTTTTATATATTTGTGATCATTAAAAACAAAGAAGATCTTAGTCATCATTCGCACCGACACGTTTGACTACCAACTGTAGTTCCGTTGACTAATCAATCATATCGAGCCTCCCGAAGAGGTTGTCACGTATATACGTTTGACTACCAACCGGAGATCTTACTCATCATTTAATTACTTAGTAGTTGTCAATTAAACACATAATTAACTTGTCAACATTTTGATCTAACTTTTGACGAAGACGTGTCTTTGCTAAAAGTTTGGCCGGGGAAATGAGAGAGAAAGGTTTAAGTAAAATTTTGTCAACCTTTTTACGCAAATATGTTTTCGCCAAAATTTGAAGTAAAATTTGCTTGGGTTTTTTGACAAAATTAAAGTTTGAACCCGAGGTTTTTTATCGTGTACTATGGCCTATTTTTAGAAAGGCCTATTTTTATTATTGAATTTTGTTCTAATGTTTGAAGGCTTGTTGACACAAGGGATACATAACATATTCCACAAGTCACACAATGCATAAATTGTTGTGATGATGTTAGCATTGTGGGTCCAGCCACGAAATAAAGAAGGGAGGGTCCATTTTAGCATCATAATTCCATTAACTAAAAATTAATTTGCCACTCACAAACTTTCACTCACCCAATTGAAACCACCTAGAGATCCATCTAATAAAATTAGGGTTCATATCGAATGAAAAATAGATAATGTTTCTAGCGTTTATAGTATTGATACCCAAGAGAATATAACGCCAAAAACGATTAAACTTAATTCTGAACTTATGTGTTTGTTAACTAATTACAGTACATGATACGTACATATCATATTCTTTGTATATATTTTATGTCGTATATATAACATTCAAATAGGGAGGGGCATCGTAACACAAATTATCTTGACGCCATATATGTTACACATATTATGTCTTACCATTAATTTACTCTTACTTACTTTTCAATGTTAGCACAGGTTTGGTCCGAAGTTATGGTTATATACAGATTCCTAAGGTGTATCTAATGAATGGAAGACGTTGTTTCAACTCTTATGCCTATCTCTAATACTCTCAAAGGTTCGACTGGGAACTTCGGCGTATTACACTTGGCAAGACTGAAATAATATGTCCCTTCTTCAAGGTTCCTGAACGCGGTGGATCAAGAGTTTGGAATTCTATATGATACAGTTCATCTAGAGAACATAACATTAAATTTCAACAATCCCCGCAAGAAGAACGTACGTAGCTAACATCATGAAAGCATGCAATTTAATTTGCAGATATATATCTTAAGATCTCGTGTTCGATCTCAGCTCAAAGGCATAGAGTAGTTGTTTGTCGTATCTTGTTTTTGGGTTTTATTTGCATCCAGATAGTTAGTTTATTACGAAGACATATATATGTGTTGGGTCATTTTTGTTCTCATTGTTACAGTGTTCTAAAACAGAAAGAATTCATAGAAACAGTATCAATTAGTCGTACGTTGTTTAATATTCGGTAATGACATCGGGTAGTTACAAAAATTAGTATTTTCATTTGAAGAACTGTTTTTCCAGTCTTAAAGATTGGATAACTTTTATGTATGGCTCATTAAAAAATGAAAATAAATAGAAATCGAGACTCTCGGTTTGTTAATACCCAATCACTCAATTTTTTATCCTCAGTCCCCAAATAATGTGTCCACAATGGAACTTTTTTCTAAGTCTTTTTTTTATCAACTCGTTGACATAAAACTATTTTTGTTTGTGTATATAATTTGACCGAAAATTGTAAACGAAAAATATATTCAAAATTATCTAATTCATACATCTTGACATCAAATATCATATAAGTAAGAATGAAATTATTAATGGTCAAAGTTGAGAAAAAAGATTTGAAAAAGTTGAGGTGGACACTTAATGTGGACGGAGATATAAAAACATGCATTGCTAACTTTCTTTATTCATCGTATTTTGCATAACAAGTTTTATGGATATGGAACATCAATTATTGTGCTATACACGATGGAGAATATTTTAGAATAATATTATGGATATCTACATTTCAAGCTTTTTAGATTACATCTCCCGCCTATAAATATGTGTGTATCTCAAATATATTACTTAGGACAAACACACAACCATCTTCAAGTGTTTTCCTCTCCTTTGCTACGCTTCTCTACCTAGCTTCAAAATCATATTCTTCTCACTTCAAACTAAAGAAACAAACAATTTATAATAATGGAGGGCAAACTAGGATGTTTTGCAAGGTTTTTTCTTACATCGAAGCCGTATATTGCCATGATTTGTTTGCAATTCGGATATGCTGGGATGAATATATTAACCAAAGTGTCGCTTAATGGTGGCATGTCTCACTATGTCCTTGTTGTTTATCGTCATGCGTTCGCAACTGTTGCTATTGCTCCTTTCGCCATCTTCTTGGAAAGGTATTACTAGTTCATAATTAATCTGAGACAAAAGGAATAGTTCCTTTGCGATCATCTTCTAAAGTATTGTGTTTTGTGATTGTAGGAAGAAAAGGCCAAAGATCACATTTTCACTCTTCATGCAAATGTTTGTCTTGGGACTTCTTGGGTATGCTCAACTTCTAGGACTTTATTAACAATCTATATACAAGCTAAGATACAAAAACTAAAATATGTTTTCTTGTATCCTTAGGCCTGTGATCGATCAAAACTTCTACTACGCTGGGTTAAAGTTTACTTCGCCAACTTTTTCATGTGCAATGAGCAACATGCTCCCAGCTATGACTTTCGTTATGGCCGTCCTCTGCAGGTATATCACAAGTTCTAAAAGATATTCATCTTTTTAATGTAGAACTCAGTCTAATAATTCCAATCATTTTGGTAAATTAGAATGGAGAAATTGAACCTAAAGAAAGTTAGAAGCCAAGCAAAAGTGATTGGAACCGTACTGACGGTAGCAGGAGCTATGTTAATGACACTTTACAAGGGTAACGTAGTCGAGTTGGTTTGGACGAAGCATGTGCATCCACACTATGCCGATACAACATCTACCACAACGGAGTCCGCTGACAAAGAATGGGTGTTTGGGTCCATTCTGCTCATTATTGCTACCTTTGCATGGGCTTCATTTTTCATCGTTCAGGTATTACATATGAATATATATAGTATGATACACTAGTTGTACTCTCATGCTAAGTACAGTATTTTATACTTATGGTTTGATTGTTTTTGCAGAATGTGACAATGAGGATATACACAGCACCTCTTTCTCTCACATGTTTGGTGTGCTTTATTGGAACTTTACAGTCCATTGCTGTTACTTTTGTAATGGAACACAAGCCTAATGTTTGGAGTATTGGCTGGGACATGAACCTTCTTGCTGCTGCCTATGCTGTAAGCATATTTCTATCTATTTTGTCACTCTAGTTATTAATTCCTTTTTTTTTGCCTCTCTTCTGACTTGCATGTTGACTAATTATTTAATAGGGAATTGTGTCATCAAGCATTGCATACTATGTGCAAGGTCTAGTAATGGAAAAGAGAGGGCCAGTGTTTGTTACTGCTTTTAGCCCTCTAATGATGATCATTGTTGCAATCATGGGTTCATTTATCTTAGCTGAAAAGATATACATGGGAGGGTAATACATTATTCTCACTCTTTATTACTTCAACGGAGAATTTTATTACACTAGCAAAATGTTATAAATTGTATTGTTTCTTATCGACAAAAATGAAACCTTATGCAGTGTGATGGGCGCGATACTGATTGTGATGGGACTATACTCGGTTCTGTGGGGAAAATACAAGGAATACAAGGAGAAGGAGTTAGCTGAAATCCTCGACCCCATCAAGGCTACTTCTGTGAACAACAACAACAACGTTGTGATGGTGATCGACAGTGCTGATGACGTCGAGATGCAAAAGAACGAGGCATATAGATCATCTGTCCCAACAATCGCAATTAGTTCGCCTATGCCAACACCACCAATGATAGCAGTGGAAGCACCAAAAGTATAAGTGAACCAACTAAGAGAGTATATCAGAGAGAAACAATCAAAGAAAGAAAATAATAATAATAATAATGAGGGTTGAATATGTACAAGTACAATAGATCAGTGGGTGGATGGGATAAGAAAAGCAAGGGTTTTTTTGTAATTTTGGTTTTCTCAATTAACGTTTTACTTTTTATTTTCAATTTTCACTTTGTGGAAGAATTAAGATTCCATGCGATGCAATCTTTGTTAGAGAACATAATTTGTGTCTTTTTTTTTTTGCTGACGTCTGATTCGGATCCCACTTTCAGATGTTAGTGTTTGCTGTTTGTAACTCCATATAATCAAATTTGTCTTCTAATGACCCTACCAAACAAAAGGGAGAACCAAAGTTATGTAATTTATAGTTCTGTTTTATATCAATCATTGTAATCAGAATACCAAAAGATACTAACATATCATAGTGGTTTCTACCAACCATCACTTTATATCATAAATAAACATACATTAGAACAAAACACTAAGAAAAAGTTCGTGAGTAACAATCTCACTCTTGTTTGCTTGTGAACAAGTTTTATAAATTAAACTAGTGCCTACTTTTTTAATAAACAAGGTTTTTGACCCGCGCTTCGCAACGGAGTACGAGATTTTACGTTTGCGGTTTATACTGTTTCATGATTCGATGTAATGTAGCAATACTTAAATAGAAATAAACGCATTACTTATCATTCCATTCAATGAAGTACAGCTTTTAATGTCATCGTGTTTCCATATTTTATCACAAAAATGCACGAGATAAGCCTTGGCTTTTCCCATACACATGTAAAGATTGAAATATATTGCATCATCATCGTATAACACATTTAGATAAAAGATGATTCTCTACATTCAGAAAAAACTTCTGTATACTCGAATGATTGACTTGGTTAATATGCAACTCTCATACAAAGATTTCCCCTTCACCGGCCTTGTAATACATGCGTAAGTGTGTTCTTTCATATCTCCATCTTTTGAGCCCATTCATTTTTTGTATCTGCCTCCATCTTGTGTTTATGATATGCGTCGATCTTTGGAGAAAAATAAGTATGTGAAAAGCAAAAGGGTCAGCTGCACATTATATTGAACAAAGAAGCATATATAAATTAATAGAAAAGACTCCATGTCATACTTCCAAGACTTTTTTTAACAATGTTCTTGACTTTTAGTTTACTTCAAGCACAAATGGTGTATATAATTTTAAGTTAAAATAAAATTCATTACAGACTCTGTAAGAAGTTTCAATAAGAAATCTTAGATAGCCATTAAATGTATTTGATCTAGTAAGCAATCTCATACAGAATGAGACTGAAATTTAAGAGACTAAAGATTTATGCTTGGTTTATATTAATCAAGTCACATTCACTGACCTATGTTTTTTTTACTCAAAACACTTTGCAAACATATATGATCATTTGCACCTTATAACTAACCAAACATTAGTTTCAATTAGCATTCCAAATACTCATGTCTTTGGATTGTTTGTGCGGCTTTGGTTAATAGTCTATATATTTTGTTGTAAATTACATTCTAGAATACCACGTATCTATCAAGTATCTTATAGCCACTTTGTAACGAATGCACAAACACCACCTTGGCAATATTCTATTCTAAACATACATATAATTTTGGTCAACGTGTTTTCTTAGGTGTTTTAACAATCAACAGAATAACGTACGTAAGCAGTTGCATTTTTTGTGAATGATATATTATTTGAGGCGACTCTAACTGATGTACATAGACTGAATGTCTGAAGCCATGCAGTTTAATTGGACAAAGACAGTTTACCTTTTGGAAGCTTAGGAGAAAAGCAAGTAACGATCCCCCGCTCCACTGCATCTTCATTGGTCTGAGGAACATAGTTGAACCACCGCTGAGCTCTTTTGGCCTGCAATTTCTTAACAAAATTACGAAAAGCATGACTTCAGACATAGAATGCAAGTAAAAAAAGCGGGTATCAGTATTAGAATAAATTCCATAATTACCATGAATACATGAAAAGCCTGGCCCTGTATGTTCTTGTTTGAATCCTGGACAATCAAATAATTACATGATTTGCAGCATGGCGTTTTTGCCTGAAATGCTTCCTGGCCGAATCTAAGAAACTTTAAGCCGAAACCCAAGAAACTGGCAGCCACCATTTCTCTTCATTCCTTGGAAGCTTCCTGAAAGATAAAAACCATATTAGGATACATCAATGGTCTTTTTTTGGTTCTTCTATGACTGTGAAGAGAAGACATGCCTCATATACATTAATAACAACTTTAAGAGGGTGTTTGTTTAGGCTTATATAGCCGGCTTACGGCTTATTTAGTTTTCGTCTTATGGTTCATAAGCTATCTTTTTGTGGCTTATTTTGAACCTTTCCGCCTTATAGTTTAGTATGTCATAGAGAATTATATAAGCCGAAAAGTTTCAAAATAAGCCACAAAAAGTAAGTGCAAAAGCATATGTCGTTTGCTTCCCTCCCAAAAAATATAAAAGGTCAGTTTGTTAGGCCACTTTTGTTTAGCACGAAACGTAAACCACTCCATTAATCCAAACATGTCAAGTTTCTTTTTACACAAAACTTTGTTTAAAAATGATTTCTACTCACGTCGTTAACAAAAAAGAGCAGCTAAGATTTACATTTATCCTGCCATTAATCCTTCCTAGCCATGAACTCACTAAAATAATCCGATCCCCTTCAACGTCAGACCTCATTAATAGGAGTGCAACATTAATCTTATTTTTTATGCCAATATAATTGGTGTTGATCATATTTTGAGCAGAGTCTCCAAAATTATCTGATCCGGTATTATAACTTGTTATGCGTTATTTATCAGTAGAATAAGGCGTAGTAAGTACATGTGGTTAATAAAATTTGTCAACTATATACCTCCTTAAGAAATACTAAAAGCATGCAAATAAACGATCATCAGATTGTACTTTCTTTTATTAAAAAAATCAATAAAGGAAATTGCTTATAGTCGTACCTTGTTTACATTCAGTACATCGCAATCCTCTGATGAAATCCACAATCTTCTGTGATTCTACCTGAATTCTTTACGTATAATTTCCCTTGCATGCTTTAAATCAATTCATGCATTTCAAGACAATCTACAAATACTGTTATTAGGAACTTATCAGCTAGAACTTCAATAATTGCATTTGCAGAATTGTGTTAAAACATCGGCTAATCCTATTGCATTTGTAGAACTGTGCATAAGCAATTTGCGCTTCGTCCAGTTCTAATGCTTCCAAGTTCAAAGTAATTGATTGCTCGTTATCGTCATTGTATGTAAATAACTAACATGATACTTTTGTTTCATCAAATCTTGAAAATTAGGCAAACATCTTCTAATAAACTATTGTAGAAGAGTAAGTTGTCACATGTTCTAAACGGGTCAAATCAAAATTTTAGCCAAAAGGAAGACGGTTTAAAAGTAGCCGAAGTTCTAGGTTGTAATTGATACATGATACAATAGCTTAAAATCATTTTATTAAGATATTTAAAGAACTATTGTTCTTAGAAAATATTGTAGTCTAAAAAATGATGCATTAAGTAAATATTTATGTTTGTGGGTCAACTCGGCTGACATGTTTTGACCCGTACATAATTGTACATACTTATTTAACAAAAGACTTTGAAAAATAAAAGTAGCTGAAACTCTTTATGCTTTAAAAGTCTGCCATTTTTTCTATGCTTGTAGTGAACATTGAAATATTCATAACTTTTAGACCTTTTAATAAACAACCATAATAGATGCGTTTAGATGCCTTTTTCATTCAACTGATCCTTAAGTTAACAAATCCAAAAAGTGAATGACAAAAAAAAGTAGCTACCTTTATAGCAGGCAGAAATGGGCTCACTAATTTGATCGGCGGTAATGTTGGTACGATTGATGACACATCGCCTTTTTACATTTTTGTCGACATGAGGGTTTTATGTATGTGTCCGCACACTGCATGACTACACGTTACGCGTAATCCTGATCCTATTTAGTTTTCAAGGGTTGGTCTTTTACGTCGCCTGGTACCGGAGTCGGTGTTCCTACACAGATCTACAAATTGTTAGAAAAAGAAGGTGTAAAAAGACCACCAACAACAATGAATAAGAGTCTAAAAAGAATTGGCTCAAAAACCCAAAGAAACTTACTTTGAGGAGCATTTGAGTTGGACTGCACGCCTGCGACACTCGAATCCTTTTGTGCGATGCTAGCAGCGGGCGCAACGTCATTTGTATAACCGGTTTGAGACGCGACACATTTGGGAACCCACCTGGTTCCAGCTGTATCTACATTCTACCCTGCCCACTACTTGATGAAGATTCAATCAATTTCCCAATAGTTCCTGAAGGAAAAATGCATTTTAAGTCAGCTAAAAAACCAAAGTCAATGATGCAATGATGTGAAAAAAACAACAATAATGAATAAATATTTGAAAAAGAATTGGTTTAGAACCCAAAAAAACTCACTCTCAAAAGCATCAGAAGTAGACTGCGTGATTGCAGCACTTGAAACCTGTTGTGTCAGGCTAAAGGTGTCCATAACATTGCCTGCACAATCAGCCCCAACACGGCCCCTAACATTCTATGCATTTGATACGGGGCACCTTTGGGAACCCATATCGTTTTGTTGTATTGGCCTTCTACGCTTCTGACTACTTGATGAAAATTCAATCAATTCTGGAACAGTTCCTGAGGGAAAAAATGGAATTTAAGACACTTAAGAAACCATTGAAAAAAATCGCTGAAACACAAAACCCAAAAGATGACCACAAACCTTCATGCTTGCGATTGGCAGGCGGTTCATTTCCAGCGTCCACATCGGGACTGACCAAAGGGGAAAACTGAATCCAGCCTTGCAAACATTGGCTCGAAACCATGTTCGGAACTGGCGGTTGACTAAAACCTACAACACAAACAAAGTTACAAAAATGATGCAAATCCACAAATGATAAACTGACAAATTGAAATGAAGAAACCACATAACAACTTGAAATAACAAAAACTAACCTCCAAGCCATAAAGAATCCAATCATGCATTCTGTGGAGGAACCCTGCTACTAGCTACAACCATTCCTGCACTATTGATAGTTTCAGGTTCATAATGAGTTCCAGCAACAGGGAAAAAAATTAGAGCTCATTCCAACATGTATTATAGGGTTGGTGCGTTGACAAAGTGGGCAGTTGTCAGACGACAATCGACAAAAAATTCATTCTATACTGGCAAACCATGTAAACAGTTAATTGGTAATTATTTTGCTTTCACCATATAATTCCTAACAACAATGTATAAAGAGACTATATGTTTTATGTATTGTAGCTTAAAGCAAGTGGTTCTAGTGTCGTTAATTATTGCAGCAAAAAATAAGCTGAAAAGGGTGGTTGATTAAACATAATGATGGGGTTATTTGCTTATTTTTTGGGCTTATCCACCGTAGCTTTAGAACACAGTTTTTTTAAATTAATTTGTAACAGTCAATACTCGAATTTTAAATACTAAACACCATAATTTTTTAATAAAAATAAAAACAATAATTAAGCTCACCCTAAAAACATACTTGAATCTTTAATCAATTGTTATCGAAACCAACAATGTTGGTCATTCACTGACCTCCTAAACATCATTAACCCCCATTTCAAAACCATAATTGTTGAAACAAAACCAACAAATTTTTTTAATAACAAAACCTCTACTACTAAAGCATTCAACCAAAATCACCATCAAATTTCTACCGCCCTATTTGTGCACATACTTACCTGTAAACACCTAAAAATCAGAATAAAACAACCCTAAAAATAAAAGAATACTCAAAACTGAGAATTTAAATTAGGGTTAATAAACTTACACATATGATTTGATTTAGGCATGTAAATCAAGCTCTTAATTTTTTGTTCTGGCTTTTGGGTTAGATCAATGATACAGATATTTATGTGTGAGGTGAGAGAGACGAATAAAAATCATGATGATTCATTGAGGTGGGCTAAATGTATGCTAGACACATGTATGTTTATCTCTCAACTGAGAGAGATGATACAACATTAGTTATTTTAACCCACAGTTTTTAATTAAGCCGGGTCGGGCCGGGTATGGTTTTCGGCGGGTTGGCTTAAATTCCAATGGGTTTCGTCGGGTCGACCTGCCGTTGCATTAATGCAACTCGTATACCGAGGACTGCCTTTTAATGAAATTTAGTAATATCTAGTTTTACTCTAGTTCTTAAGGTTTATTGTGTATAAATTAGTCACACTCCGTTTCTTTTCATTTACGTATACTTCTATTTTCTCGTATGCAATTAAATTTGCTTATTTCATTGAGTTTTAATGCTAACTCATGTGTCATGTCTACGAAGTTATTTTTGTGCATTATTTCATGAACTAGTAACTAGAAAAAGCGAGGGATGGTGCAGTAAATTTGTTTAAGGAATTTTTCTTTCAAGATCGTTGTTTGCTTATGCATTCGTTGTATCTCTTGCTCCTCTAAATCCGAACATGAAGATAAATCGTTCGTTTTCATTGAATTCATTGTGTGAAATGAATTGAGGATCTTAAATAGATAAAGTGATGTGTTGTTTGATTGACGTCGTTGAACAAAGGTTTTTACTTTATGGTTTGTTTTGATTTTTGATCACTTTGTTAAGCTCAATATATCTTGGAAATCTTGGTTTTAGTTAATGAATGTCATTATGAGTCATAAATTTTTGATCTTTCTTGGATTAGGTACACGATGTTAAGGCACAAGAGGTATTCCTCAAGTTTCTAAATCACAAAACTTATTCCTCAAAGTTAAACCACAAATTGTGAAATGTTCTTAAATCACAAAAATGTGTTTGTACTTAAACCGCAAAAATTAAATTTGTTCTTAAATCATAAAGTTAAACCACAAAACACAATTTTGTTCTTAAATCACAAAGTTAAACCATAAATCACAATTTTGTTCTTAAACGACAAAATCTTAAATTACAAAAATTTAGAAAAATTATGGCAGCATAACGTTTCAATCATAAAACATCATAAATTGCATGATTAATATTTCAAATCGCATGGTTAAACCGCAAAATCTTTTAAACCGTAAGATTTTGTTTTTGGAGGATTTCTCAAATCGCAAATGTATTTCGCAAAATATTAAACCACAAATTCTTTCCTCGATCTGAACCTGTGATAACTGATGATTTTTCCTAGGTCTTAGTATTCTCAAATACTATGACTGTATATCTACATACATCGATTTCATCAAATTTATCTGAGAAAACTCCTAAGTTGACTTTTGTTGACTTCTTTTGTGAAAATCGGTTACGGTTTAACCGACGGTCTAATGACAAATTTCTATTTTAATATAACCCTTGCGGATTTTCCAGTATCATGATGTTCTATTTAAGTCCTTTGACTTCTTGACTTTTTACGGTTTAAATGAGAGCAGTTGCCATGTTAACGGTAGTCAGATTATTATCTATTTGATCATTTTCTTAGTTATTATCTTTAATTATCTTATTGTGGATGATTATATCTATATTTGATCAATTTCTGGGATGTTGTCCCGCAAACAGCTTAGAATGTCTAACAACACGTTCTGACACGTCCGTTAATGGTCCATGCTAAATCTAAAATAATTTAACTTTATTACCTATGGTGTGAATATTCAAAGTTTATCTAAACATATTTTTACATTCGTTAAAAATACAAAGAATGTTCGGGTCACATTTTAATCACGAAATATGAGCGTTAGATAACCCGACAAGTGACAAAACGCACCTAGGATCCCCCTAGGATGCCACCTACGGTCGAACCCCACAAGGCTTATTTTTAGCTTGTGTGTCTCATTCAAGCATCTATATGTCCTACTTTAATTTCAAAACACACACACTTCATTTCTAAAACACACACCAAAAATCTTTTTTCTCTCCTCTTTCTTTTGCCTACGTCCGAACATACACACATACATAAAACCATATTTTTTTTTATCAAGAATATGAAGGTCTAGGTTCATCCGGGTTGATTTCTATTGGTGTCTGGGTAATTAAAAACAACAAAAAGGTTGATTGTCTAAGCATAATCTCATCTTCTAAACCCTCTTTGTAAGTCATCATTCTTTTAAATATTTTTGTACTTTTAATAGTCTAATGATGCATATATGATTGTTGTACGGTGGATTTTCTAAAAATCAAAAGCGAAAAGTTTATAAAACAATATTAAGGGTGTTTGTTTCGGTTCGAAGTCAAGGAAAAAGGACACAAGGAAAGATCATTTTTATATTTTGGTTGCGATGGTTGAATAACATTCATGTACTATATAGCTTATTTCATACTTAACTTAAAAAAATAAGCTTTTGAAAAGCTTATTCGTGGCTTATTTGGTTTCGGATATAAAAGGGTCACAAGGAAAGTGGTTTTGGTTATTTACCTCTTTTATCATATTTTTATAGCTTATTTTGGTAGCTTATTTCGAGAACTAAAAATACTATGTAGCTTATTAGCTTATTATTAAGCTATATATTTTGGTTTTGGGCGTATAAAACCCACAGCCCAAAAGGCCCAATAAGTCGCGGCTTATTGTGGACCCTTTTGTGGTTCGGCTTATTTTCATAGCTTATTTGTTGTCTTATTTGAATACTAGAAATACCTGTTCGCGTATTTATAACTCGAGATTTGATTTTGGACATGGTATATTTTCGAAAAGGCTTATTTAGGCTTATTTAGGCCACGGCCCAAAATGGAAGCCCAAAAAGCTTCGGCTTATTTTTGGGACTTTTCATTCGGCGTTTATTCTATTTACTTCCTATGTGTGTTTAAATCGGTATTTCAGACTAATTAGGGTTTAAGAACTAAAAGGGACGGTTTTGGACTACTATTGGGCCTTAAGGCCCAATAACTGGAAAACTAATGATTTTAAGCATTTTAAGTGGATTTTGATCGATTTAGACTTGTAGATATTACAAGGGATAGAATAGTCGTTTGGAAAAAAATATGTTTTGATAAAACATCACGAAAACGTAGATTTTGGCATTTTGTCGAAAGTTGGTGGATTTGAGGAAAATGTTTAAAGATAAGGTTTGAAACCTTGGGAAACGTTTTATAAACAAATGGGTCATGCCGAAATTTTATAAAAAATACTATAATTAGAAAATATTTCGCTAAAATTTATTTTCTTAAAATCTGACAAAAAGACGAAATAATAAAATATTATTATTTTAATAAATCCACTAAAAGACAAAAAAAATATTTTATAATTTTGTAAATTATAAAGCTTCTAATGACTATTTAGTGTATTTAAAACGTGTCATTTCTCATGGTTTGTACAAATAACTAGATCATTTGGGATTACCGGATAGATAACCGGAACATATTACATATTATCTAATTCTTGTTTGTTTTACTTGTCTATTTTCTTTAAAATAGTATAAGTTCATAACATTAATGTACATACTTCAACTTATCTTCTTCAAGTCTAAATCATCAACCATCACACAACCAATAACATTAAAAGCGACTGTACAACACACAATTTGACTCATATGCATCAACCCTAAACATACATTTGAACATATTTCTGAATCGGACATTAACTGGATTAGGTCGTGTTTGGACGTCGTTGCATACAATTATTTGATCATATTCTCAGCTACTTATCATCTTTGTTAAGGTGAGTTCTTGTAGCCTCATTTTCAAACTATTTTCCGTTATGGGAAAATGATACTCATGTCTATTTCATACGTTTTTATCACTGTGCAAAACAAATTCATACTTTTTGAACAATGTTATGTGCCTATGATTGCTATGTAAATGACATGAAGACTATTTGAACAAATTCTGTGGAACTAAGCATTTTGCGCATGAGTTCTATGTGAACTTCTATGCAAGGACAATTTGCCGACCTATGTTAGCTCCAACTGGTAAGCCCTAGGTGCGGAGGACAATAAACGCTCAGACCATTTGCGAATGGTTGGTATCATTGAAATGCTATAAACCTATTTGGAATGCTATGAATCTATTTGAAATGCTATTACCAATTAAAACACTATGGTAGCATGAGATTGCTATGTGAAATATAAATCTATTGCATGCATTCTACTTTCATATTGCACATTTGTCTACAACTTAAGCTATAGCACAACAACTGGGTTTACATCTAAACCTACGAGCTCACAACTTTATGTTGACATTTTCGAGTATCATTTTCAGGTGTGATCAACAGTTATTATTATTTGGAGGTATTGAAAATCAAAGACCTACACTACCAAGATGATTTCCAAAGGACAAGATTTTTCGTTGTTAAGTTTTTTATATCAACTGTGTAAACATAAATTTCATGTAAATCTTGTATGGTATAATCTTGTATCTTGTGCGATGTAATCATAACGTCGCATCCCGTGTTTTCGCTCTTAGCGGGGTGTGACAGAACCACAATGTTAAATCGCAAGTTTCAAATCGCAAGAATATATTTCGCAAGTCTTTATTTCGCAACATGTTATTTCACAAAATCTTAAAACGCAAAATTCTTTCCTCGATCTAAACTGCAATATTAAACAACAAGTTTCAAATCGCAAGAATATATTTCACAAGTTCGTATTTTGCATAATGTTATGTTACACAACCTTGCACAATCCGCATGATTGGTTAGATCAATTCGATTAATTGCGTAACCCTTTTTTCGAACCACAAGATATAGCAAAATAAAAAACACCAAAAAAAATATATTCGCAAAGTAAAAATAATTTAAATCGTAAAACAATTTTCAACCTAAACCGCAAAAGTGCTATCTCCTAAATCACAACTTGAAGGTGTAACTTTGTTCGTTATATTATTAAACTGCAAAATCGTAAAACACTAGCAGTAGCCAAGTGAAAGGAGAATCAAAATGTTCCATTTATTACTTTTATGCCATCAAGACTAAATCGCAAAGTGAACCACTATTTTTTTTTTTTTTAACTTAAACCGCTTTTAAATTTTTACTAAATATCTTTTTGAAATTTTTGCTAAATCGTTTCAGTATTTTTTTTTAAATCGCTTTTATTTAAAAAACTAAACCTCAAAATTAATAAAACTAAAACACACTTTTAAATAAGAAATTTACCAACTATGAT
>BQNB010029757.1:0-53535 GCA_026074375.1 Tanacetum coccineum
CATGAGACGATCACGCTCAATGGATTTGCAACCAACTCACATAAGATCACATAAAAACATAATTATTACAACACATAATGTAACTTAAGTTAATGCTAACAGTTTGACTAACTTGCTCAAAGCACAGTTGTCACATGGAAGAACCCCATTGATAGACTTCATGAAACCTTTTGGGTGTCCTGTTACCATCTTAAATACCGAGGATTATCTAGGCATGTTTGATGGAATATCTGATGAGGGATTTTTTGTTAGGTACTATGTGGTTAGCAAGGCTATGAGAGTTTTTAACAAGAGGACTAGGATTGTTGAAGAGACCTTAATCATTAGATTTCTTGAAAATACACCTAATGTGACAAGAAATGGACCAAACTAGTTTTTTGATGTTGATTCTTTGACACTATCTATGAACTATGTGCCAGTTGTTGCTGGAAATCAAACTAATGGTATTGCAGGAACTAGAGATAACATTGTTACAGGTCAAGCTGAGAAGAAGACAGAACCTGAACAAGAATACATCCTAATACCTATATGCACAACTAATCCATTAATCTCTCAAAATCCTAAGGTCAGTGAAGAAGATGTTGAAGAGAAGCCTACTGAAATGGATGTAAGTGGAGCTTTAGATAAAGATAGGAAGGATGGTCAAGCCATAAGACGTGAGTTTAAAAGGCTACTTCAACAAGAAAAGCATAATGTACATCCTAACAGCACTAATAGTATTAATACTGTTAGTACACCTGTTAGTGCTGTTGGACCATCTTTTACTAATGATGATCCATCATCACCAGTTAATGCTGTTGAAGCTTCTAATGCATTTGAGGAACATATATTTAAAAGTTTTTCTCTTTTCAAAAATGCATTTACACTTCCACCTGTCTCAAATGTGACTCGAATGGATGATACTGGTATTTTTGATAATGCTTATGATCATGAAGATGTGGGTGCAGATGCTGACCTAAACAACTTGGGAACAACCATGAATGTCAGTCCTATTCCCACAACCAGAATTGACAAGGATCATCCTAAAGACTAGATCATTAGAGACTTTAATTCAGCTATTCAAACAAGGAGAATGACCAAGATTTCTGATGAGCATGCTATGGTATGTTACATTAATAAGCAGAGGAGAACAAATCGCAAAGATTATCAGAACTGCTTATTTATCTGTTTTCTCTCTCAAATAGAACCCAAGAAAGTGATTCAAGCTTTGGAAGATCCAAGTTGGATAGAAGCAATGCAAGAGGATCTTCTATAATTTCAACTTAAGAAGGTTTAGACATTGGTTAATCTATCTAACAAGAGGGCCATTGGAACAAAATGGGTCTTTAGAAACAAAAAGGATGAGAGAGGCATTGTAGTGAGAAACAAGGCAAGACTGGTTGCACAAGGTTATTCAAGAATTCAACCACTACTCCCACAAACTTACACCTAAGAAGGAATTGATTTATGATAAGGGTTTTTCTCCTGTTGCTAGGATAGACAGCAATCAGGTTATTTTTTGGCATATGCATCATTTATGGGGTTTATTATATACCAGATGGACCAGTAAGAATTAACTTCTTATATGGTACTATTGAAGAGGAGGTTTATGTGTGTCAACCTCTTGGTTTTGAAGATCCACAGTTCCCTAAAAAAGTGTATAAGATAGAAAAAGATTTATATGTCTACACAACTCTAGATCCTGGTATGAGACCTTGTCTTCCTTACTTAGTCTGAAATTAGATTTAGAAGAGACATTATAGATAAGACTTTGTTCATCAAGATAGACAAAGGTGATATCTTATTAGTACAGGTGTATGTTGATGACATCATCTTTGGGTCTACAAAGAAGTCTTTATGTGTTGAGTTTGAGCAGATGATGCACAAGAGATTCCATATGAGTTCTATGGGGGAACTCACTTTCTTCTTAGGGTTACAAGTGAAGCAAAAAGTTGATGGAATCTTCATCAGCCAAGACAAGTATGTGGCTGATATATTGAAGAAGTTTTATTTTGTCACTGTGAAGACAACAAGCACTCCAATTGAGACTAACAAGGCATTTCTCAAGGATGAAGAAGCTGAGGATGTGGATGTTCATTTATACAGATCAATGATTGGATCATTTATGTACTTGACAGCTTCTAGGCCTGACATAATGTTTGTTGTTTGTGCTTGTGCAAGGTTCTAAGTTACTCCTAAAGTTTCACATCTTCATGTTGTGAAGAGTATCTTTAGATACTTGAAAGGACAACCTAAATTGGGCCTTTGGTATCCTAGAGATTCACCATTTGACTTGGAAGCTTTTTCAGATAGTGATTATGCTAGAGCTAGCCTTGACAGGAAATCCATAACAAGAGGTTGTCAATTTCTTAGCAAAAGGTTGATTTTTGGCAATGTAAAAAACAAACTATTGTTGTCAACTCAACAACTAAAGTAAAATATGTTGTTGCTGCTAATTGTTATGAAAAGGTGTTATGGGTTTAAAATCAAATGCTTGATTATGGGTTCAACTTTATGAACACCAAGATTTACATTGATAATGAAAGTACAATATGTATTGTGAAAAATCCAGTGTTTCACTCTAAAATCAAGCACATAGAGATTAGGCACCATTTTATTAGAGATTCTTCTGAGAAGAAGTTGATTCAAGTGATCAAGATTTACACAGACCATAATGTTGCAGATCTTCTCACAAAGGCTTTTGATGTTAGCAGGTTTAACATTCTGATTGCTAGTATTAGATTACTTAATCTTTGAAGTATTGTTTAAGGGGAGGTTAAATAAGATTGGATGAAAGGGAATGTATCATTAAGCAGAAGTGGGTGAAGGGTCAGGAGAACCCACTAATCCCTAATACACATCTACATCTGCTCAACTCTCTAATGAAGAACAAATCACTGTTTTATCATAATCTCAACTCAAAAAGACCCACAAACCTAGGAAAGCCTAAAGGACCACTAAGATATCTCAGTCTAGTAGACCTATTCACCTTGTTGTAGATGAGACTGTCATTAAGGAGTGGGAAGACAGAATGAAAAGGGCTGACACTACTGCTTCTAGCTTAGAAGCAAAGCAGGACAGTGGTAACATAAATAGGACTCAATCCATAGCAACACTTAATAAGTCTTTTCCTCAAGGAACTAATTTAGGTAGTGGTCCCAGGTGCCAAGATACCATATTTGGGGGTGCAGAAGCTCAAATTAGGTTTGAGGCTGCATCTAAACAGTCCAATGATCCACCTCTCTCAAGAGTTAACACACTTGGAAGTGGGGAGGACATCATGAAACTAAAGGAATTGATGGAATTTTGTACGAAACTGTTTGTTAGGGCTTTTGATTTGTGATATAAAAACAGATAGAGTGAATTGGTGAGAAAAAGAAATGAAAGATATAGTGAGCTAAAAAAATAGAAAGAGAGTTATGTGATATAAAAATAGATAGAGTGAATTGGTGAGAAAAAGAAATAAGAGATATTGTGAGATTAAAAACAGAAAGAGAGCTTATGAGAGTCAAAATTCATAATGGAAATGCTTTTTGGAATGCAATTGGAGTTAATGTTGGTGTATCAAAGTTAATTCTGCTAAGCTTAAACTTACTACCTTCAGTACTAATTTATGCTGCTAGGCATTCACTTACTGCTGTTAGGCATAAGTTAATGCTGCCAGGCATAACTTACTACTGCTGGGTTAGTTAATACTGTTAGGCTTAACTTAATGCTGCCAGTTCAAGTTAATGCTGTTGAGAGTGATTTCATAAATACTTCGATTAAGGGTTTCAATCACTTATTCAATCAATTTTACACCTCGATATACTCTCTAATCATAAACCCTAACTTAATTTCATCTTTAATCATCAAAACCCATCATAATGTCGGCCCCAAAGTTTGCTGAAACTCACAATTTGGTTGCGTTCTTGGAAAAACCAGTAGAAAGTAATAGGTTTGAAGGCATTATTGATTTTCTGAATGCAAGTTCTATCAAGTATGCGTTAACGGTTAATCCTATAGTATATGAATCATGCATTTAATAGGTAGCGTCAGATACAAGCCCTAGTAGATAAGAAGAAGGTGATCATCACTGAGAAGAGTGTGAGAAGTGATCTGATGTTAGACGATGCTAAAGGGACTGGATGTCTGCCAAATGATGTAATTTTTGAACAGCTCACACTAATGGGGTATGAAAATCTTACACAAAATCTTACATTCTACAAAGCTTATTTTTCTTCCTAATGGAAATTTCTTATCCATACCATACTGCAATGCCTTAGTTCTAAGACTACAGCATGGAATGAATTTAGTAGCACTATGGCATCTGCTATTATATGTCTTGCCACAAACCAAAAATTCAACTTTTCCAAGTACATTTTTGACAATATAGTGAAGCACTTAGAGGGTGGGGTTAAATTTCTCATGTACCTAAGGTTTGTGCAAGTCTTCCTGGACAAACAAGTTGAGGGGATGACCAGACATAAAGAGGTTTATGTTACACCTTCCCACACCAAGAAGGTGTTTGCTAATATGAAGAGACAAGGAAAGGGTTTTTCTAGAAGAGTCACACCTCTATTCCCAACAATGATGATTCAAGCTTCAAACAATATGGGTGAAGATTTAGCTGCTCCTTCTGATTCCCATTCCACACCCATTATTTCTTAACCATCATCATCTAAACCTCAAAAGAAGAAGTCAAGGAGGAAATAAAGGAAAGACAGTGGTCCTACAGAGCCTGTTACTAATAAGGCTCATGTA
Organism: Tanacetum coccineum; assembly: GCA_026074375.1. Classification (NCBI taxonomy): domain Eukaryota; kingdom Viridiplantae; phylum Streptophyta; class Magnoliopsida; order Asterales; family Asteraceae; genus Tanacetum; species Tanacetum coccineum. The sequence goes on from BQNB010029757.1 coordinate 4,723, forward strand.
TCTACCCCTTCCTATGATCTACCTCAAAGTGGTGAGGATAGTATGAAACTTTCTGAATTGATGAATTTATGTACCAGCCTACAAGAGAAAGCCTTGATTTGGAGAAAGCCAAGACTGCTCAAGCAAAGGAGATTGTAGCTTAAAGAAGAGAGTCAAGCAATTGGAAAAGACAAGGAAGTTAAGAACTCCAAGGCTCAAGAGATTAAGCAAGGCTGGTTCAACTGGGTAGAATCCTCTAATGATGTCAGTTTGGGTGATTAGGAGGATGCATCCAAACAGGGGAGGAAAATTGCTAATCTTAATGCTGATACAGAAGTGACTTTGGTGGATGAGACTCAAGGATGAGTGATGACAACCTGATGTTTGATACAGATGTGTTGGAAGAGCAGGAAAAAGAAGTTACTAAAAAGGAAGTTAGTACTGCTGATCCAGTTACTACTGTTGGTGAAGTAGTTACTACTGCTAATGTTGAAGCTACTACTGCCAATGCTCTAACAACAACTATTGATGAGTTGACTCTGGCTCAGAATCTAATAGAAATCAAAGCAGCTAAACCCAAAGCTATTACATCTGCTGCTACAACAACTACAACTACAAGACCCAAGGCTAGAAGGGTTGTAGTTTAAGAGCCAAGTGAATTCAAAACAACATCATCCCCTTTATAAGCATCACAACTTCCACAGGCTAAAGACAAAGGCAAGGAAATAATAGTTGAGCCTGAAAGACCTTTGAAGAAGAAAGATTAAGTTGCTCTTGATGAAGAAATGGCTAGAAATCTTGAAGCTCAAATGCAAGCTGAACTTATAGAAGAAGAAAGGCTTGCAAGGAAAAAGGAAGAAGAAGCCAATATATTAGTATAATATAAAGCGCTAGCGCCCAACCGGCTTTCCGCCTCCATTTTGTCGTGCTGCTATGATGTAACGTGCAGTCGTCCTGAGGCATTTTAGGGCCCCCCATTTTATCTCCCTTAAAGTCCTTTATGTATTTCAAGTCAGGAATAGAGCTGTTACTTATTCGGCGCTATATCACAATTTATTAAGACAGCCACCTACCAAAGCTAAAAGAGAAATCAAATTTCCATCCTATTTGAAATAATATGGCTGAATTCAAAATAGTCAGTTGAAGAGCAAAAGAATATGATGAAATCCAGAAGTTGTTTGATAAGGAGATGAAAAGAGTAAATACTTTTGTGGACATGAATTCAGAAGTAGTGAAAGTAGTAGAAAGAATAGAGGAAAGTTTTAAAGAGCAGGGGTGGAAACGTGAATATTAAGATTGTTAAGAAGGACAGAAAGGTCTATCACTTGATACGAGTTGATGGAAGTTCAAAAAGCTATTCATCATAGATTAGGATGCTTGTTGGGTATTGCAGAGAGATTAGAAACTATCTTGGGCCGTTGTCAAAGAAAGCATGGAATAAACGGCTGTTGATGAATATGAAAGGTGTTTATGGGGAGATTTAAAAAGTAATGTTTTGACCTGCATTAAAAGTGAGTGATCGGTCAATTTAAAAACACACGTAAAATAAATATATATTACTATGAGTAAATAAAAATTCCCAATTCACATTGAGGGACAGAGGTAAAATGGACAATTCTTCAATATTATATATATATAATAATATTTTAATAGTATAATTAAACCAGGGAAAGTATGTTTTCCCGGGTCGTTTCCCACGATTGTGAAATTGAAACTCGATGGTTGTTTTTCGGACAATGAATTTTGAATGGTGACAGAGGACTTGTTGATTATCTATATCTACCAATTAAAAGAAACAATTAAAAACTAGCAATTAAAAGCAATTAAACACTAAGCAATTAATGGGAGCAAATAAAACGCGACAAATAAACAAATAAGACAAAATTAACCCTTAAAAATGCAAACTAAATTTCTAAACCTAGAATAAGACAAAAGAAAATTTTAGGAAAAGGGCAAAATTTTTTTTTGGATTTATTATGAATTAAAATCTATTTTATCTAATTTAAATCCTAGTGCATCATAGGCCAAATTACGTCCATCTCTTAATGTATAAAAATGATTTTTAAACTTAGAAAAGTCTAAATTAACATGAAAACTCAGAAAACTATTTTTAACTATTTTTAAAATTAAAAATAAAACTTAAAAATGAAAATAAAAATTTTAAATGTGTAAAAATGATTTTACTGAATGTAAAACTAAAACTAATTTTTCTAAAACTAAAAACTATTTTTTTGTATTTTTTGATATTATTTATATTTTTATGTATTTCGAAATTAAAGCCTTGTAAATGATTTAAAAAATATCTACTAAATGGAAAATACGAAAAATTTAGAAAAATTCCAAAAATGCCAACAAAGTGTTAAGTGGAAAAATAAGAAAAACTCTACTGCCTAAACAATAAGCTCTAATAAGCTACTTTAAGTTGCGGCTTATTCAGAAAAAAGGATAAGAAATAACAAGTACAAGTATAAATGAAGGAGTGATGATGGATGTGCTATTGAGCAAGTTGGTTAACACGTTGGGCATTTGAGGCAAGGTCATGGTTCTAGGTCTGGCAACACCCCTTTTGCATTTTTTCATTTTTGAAAACAAGAGCTTAGCTGTTAAGGACATGTTTTTTGAAAACCAAAGACTTAAAAATAATAATCTCTCTAAGGCTTTTGAAGCTTATGACCACAAGTCATTATAAGCTTCTGAAACTTAATTAAATCACTTGAAACAAGTCAGTATAAGCTCAATGCAACCAAGCTTTCCCTATATTCCTGAAGATGTCTCTACAAGCCATTCTAACAAGATAATTAAACAGGGAACAACTAAAGGTAACTAAAATTTAAGTTTTAACAAACTGCCTCTCAGAAATTATTCAAAAGACAATATTAAGTAAGCTTAAAGCTCTTTAAGCTATTTCAGAGGCTGAGCTTATGAGAACTTATCAATAAACTATAAAGATACAAATTTAAACCATTAATTGAATCTTATAAGCTAGAAATTTAATTTTAAAGACTAAGCTAAGTTTACTACTGTTTTTGGTCTTTTTGAGTTATTGATGATTTTGAAAAGCTAGTTATCCTAAGTGATTAAACTAGAAAATTTAAAATAAGTCTTAATCCACACTAACCTATATGTAAACTAAAAACTTCTTGAATTTAAGTAACCTTACTAACCTTGCCTATAAACTTAAGCTATAAAATATGATAGCAAAAACGTACAGCTAGTAGTAACTATAATTACCCACTGCGATGCACAATGACCAAATGCAACACTCTTATATGTGCAAGCTATCAAAGTGGTTAATCTGGCATTACACATCAAGGTGTGTGTGGATGATTAAAATTTAACACTAACAAGCTACAGAGCTTGGTTTCACTTTTAAGCTAATAGAACAGTGAGAAATTATCCCTGTGCTGAGGACAAAATTTTGTAGTCCAAAATGTTTTCAAGCAAATCTAGCTATCAAATCTATTCACTTCCTCAATCAATAATTCGATAATTAACTGACAAAGTGCTTCTACCAATTAATTTTGACTTTTTGAAGTCAAATACTCTTTATTCCAAACACTCCTTAAGCTAGACAGATTTCATATTAACCTTAAAATTTCTTCATCTAATAACAAATTCCTAATTCCAGATGTTACTTGTTAAGGAAAGTAACAGAACATAATTGGCAAACAATTATGGCTTAAATCTAAGATCTAACACTAAACTTAACTATTTTTTAGTTTTTATGATTTTTTTAGACAAGTAATGAAATTCTAAGATCTAATCTCCCTAAGCTAAAAACAGATTAACTAAGATGATTAATAAGCATACTAAGACACAATAAGCGCTTAATAATCAATTAGATTAAGCAAAATAAGCAACTTATAACTAATTTATGCTAGAACATTAGGGCAGGAATTTAAATGGGAACTTACAAATTGCCTTAGCAAAACAAAGGCTAAAAAGGCTCAATGAGCTTATCTGCTAGCTCTAGCTTATCCTTATGGATAAGTTAGTAAAGGTCCATAGAAGCTCTTCCATTATTAGCTTCTCTTCCAAAAGTAACAATCCAAAGCAAAGGTACTTTTAACTGATTTTAAGTTTTGAGTAGATTAATTGAACTAATAGCTCAATCATAAGCTTATAGACTTGTGAGCAGTCTTTATGAGTAGCTTATGGACATTGTAGCTTAACATTTTGGTATGAGAGCTTTATAAGTGGAAGTAGAGCGCTTTTGACAGAAAATTATTTAAAAGTAAAAAAACACCAATTTCATTTAATATAATATGCTTGATTCAATTATTGAAGAGGAAATTTTACATAAGTTTTAAATGAATATTTCATAAGCTAGAATTTAAGCTAAATCTTAAGACTAAAAGCTACCCACGGTGTGTATGAGTGTGAAGGGCTTATATAGCCTCAACTGACCATTCTAGTCGCCATTCCTTGCTCTTTACGCTCCTCTAATCACCAACGTACAATATTCTATTCATTGGAGATTTGAATAATAGCCCTTAGATTAGTCTTTGGATCACTCAGATTGCACAATGTAGCATCTGCTTTATCTATCGCTTTTCTGGAGTTCGTTCTTTGTGTCAGTTTGAGTGTGCTTCTTCTGTGAGTGAAAGCTTTAGTGCAAATTAACCATTCTTTGTGCTTTCTCTAGTCAGTGTGTTCCTTTGCTTAACTTGACAATGAGAATGATCATTCTTTCTCACCTGCATTATGTCTTGACCACTTGAATTTGTCCTTTCCACCCTTGATTGGTAAAAGCCTTCTCGTTCTGACCTTTGGTGGAATTGGGGGATACCAAATTGAACAGTTAAAAACTGTTCTTGGCGCTTTTTTTACCATTTTTAACTGAAAAACGGGAGGGTGAGTTGGGTAGGTTTTGGCAGTTGGTCCTTAGTGTTTATAATATGTAGTGTAAAAGATCTTACACTTTGGACAAATGAATATGGTCCATGAATTGTAATTAAGGGTTATGGGCATGGATTGGACTTTTGGGCTTGGACTTTGGTTTATTGTCTTCCGGGTAAAAGGGGTTAGGAGGATTAGGCCCATCTAGGTTTATTGTGGGACTAATTATGACTTGGGAAATATGAGGACTAGATTTGTATTTTACTTGAGGGACTAGATTTGTAACTTTGGGGCCTTTTTCTTTTAGTGTTGACTTTGACTAAGGGTTGACTTTTTGACTTTGGCTTCCGGCTCTTGCACACTCTTCCGTTATCGTATCCGTGTTTTCCCGTTTTTGGCGGTTTTCTTGTGATATTTGTCTTATCCGTACCTGCACACATAAAACACAAAAACAAGCATATCTTTGCCATTTTTAGTCTGTTTTGGGTCATTTAGGGTCATTTTTGGTAAATCAGATATGTGTATTTTACACTTATCAAAATTCCCCAAACTAAACGATTGCGTGTCCTCATGCAATATTACATGCCTTATAACCAAATACCTCAAAACTTCCCCAAACTAAACCTTTAAAAAGTAGCAAAGATTTTGTTGAGAGAGCTAAGAGATCACAAGTTATAAAACACCCGATTTCCCCTTTTCAAAGATTTTTTTTAATATTTTTTTTTATGATTTTTTTTAATAGACTACCTAACTACAACTTGTTCTTGTGTTGACATAATGTATTGTTTTCATTACCTTTTTGGTAACTTTTAGGATCATGGAACAAAAAACACGATTAAGTGTCGAGAAGATAACTTCATCATTCCTGATTTTTCACTTTTCCCAAACTAAGCTTAAAAATAAGATCACCGTTAAGTACAAGCCAAGATGCTAAGACTACTTATAATTACAACTTGTGAATTTCTCTTCCCGACATAAATCATATATTTAAGTGTGTGTGCTCAAATTAATTTAAACCATTAAATCCACATATTTAGATAGTTGAAATCCGACTAAGCTTTACACATGGGCCTTTTGGGCTAATATGTTAATAACATGGTAGGATCACAACTCAAAGCAAACAAAAACCTCCTTAGCTAAGACATCGTTGGTTCACTTGTTTCATAAATGACTTTCTTCTCTAGCATCCCACCGTCATCGGGTAAGTGCTAAGGTTTTTGACACCCCATCCGGAGAATAATAATCGAGACGCATGAACTTCCGATGAAAAAGCCTTGTAGACTTTTGCAAATTTTGGTTCAAAAGAATACTTTGGTTTTAGAAAAGGAAACTTTTACTATTTATTTTCTAACTTGCAACATTATTATTACTATTTACATTATTAGGCTAGGAACCGGTATCACTTTTCTTTCGACGACACATCGGCCACGCCTCCGACAAGAGTCAGTGTACTTATTATGATACCGATCCTAAATATACATCCTCCACCCTTTCTTTCGATGTCACATCGGGAGCGAACCGACAAATGCCCATGTACTTTATTGCGATGGAGTTTGTATATTAATTATTAATACTAAGGATTTATAACTTGCATCCTTTTATTCACCAACTACATTTTTTTTACATTTTTACTAATAACACATTATTTTTGCAAATAGAAAAATTTCGTTTTAGAAAACCAAAGTATAAGCTTGAACCAAAATTCTTATTTACAAATGATGTTGACTTCATCGATAAAGCTTTTCTCTAAATATGTTGATTAGACTTTTATGTGTAATAAAAACTCTAACTTGTAAAAATTAAAGAGAACACGTATGATTAATCATTTTAAGAACTTCGGGGAAGAAAAACTACAAGTTATTTTTATAAGCTTTTAAGCTTTCTAAATAAACCTTGTTTAGCATCCTAACTCGTAATTAACACTATCATTTCTTATTCTTTGCAATTGAAAATCTCTAATAAAGAAATTCGCAAATACTTAGCCTATATAAAATCCAACTTGGCATATTTAAAATCTACTTGAGATTAGCACAAGTCTTCATTTACTAATGAATCAAGTCTAGCATGTTTAAAGTCTACATGAGACTAGCACAAACTATCATCATTAATTGTTAAGGGAAAAAGCTAGAACTCAACACGTTCGATCGGGTTAAAAATTACTTCTTATTCTCACCAACGGAAAACCTACATTTGTGCCTTAACACTTATCATTTTTTTTTCATTTTTCTACAAATAAAACTTTAAAAATTTAAAAATTTTGCTATTTTTGCTGGAAAATGGGGTACGTGAGAACAAAACAATAAGCAGGTAACATCAAATCGATAGATTCCCTCCCCAAACTAAAACGAAACATTGTCCTCAATGTTTAAGGCCGGGTTCTACGAAAATCTAAGCCGTTTATTAATTATGCAAAGATAAACGTGAATCGATAAGATGAAAGGATATCGGATTTCCCCAAACTAATTACAAACAAAGGATAGGAAGCTCGAGTGAACCGGGACACAACACCGAACACGAGAGGCTTCAAAAATTGTTGGTTCAATCCTACAAAAATCACAAGCACAAACAACGAAAAATCAGAAGAGTACAAGCCTCTTCACATCACAACACATTTGTTAGAAAATAGAAAGAAGAAAGAAATGGATAAGCATGGGGTGAACTCCCACGAAGCGGCTTGTTTTTGTTCACCGAGTCGCAAGCTCGACTCGATCCCTGAATTTAATTGTCCTTAGGGAAAGCAAATGTGGAAGAAAGAAACTTCCATTAAAGATACCTCCGGCATAAGATAAGAAAAATGAAATATGACGATGCCGGGGTCAAAAACAAAATCTTCACTCCCAAAGGAGAGAAACAAAGGTGAATCCTCGGGGAAGGTGAAGTATGGAAGAAAAGTCCAAATGATAAATGTGAAGGAATCGACATCTTCAACATTTAGAGATAACGTCTTTTCACTTTGGTAAAAATCTTTATTAAGCTTAACAAAAACATTATTCATAGCCATATTGGGCTCAAAATTTAAACAATCATCTGGTGGTTCTGGGGGAGGAAAAAGAAATGACGGTTCTTTGAGAAATAAAAGAGTCCTGGAGGAAATGTTCTTTCTTAAATTCTTTTCCAATGGTACAAGATTTTTATCATGAATGGCATGATAAACGAGTATACCTGGTTTGAATACTTTGTCTTCGGTTCCAAGAGAAATTAAGGTAATACTTGCCGATAACTCCGCAGTGAAAGGCGAGTCGGAATCTAACAAAGGAGGTGGTAAAATACTTGATTATAAAATAAAAGCCCCTAATTTGTACTTTTTATTTAACCTAATTAAAATCTAATTAAAAGTAAACCTATTGCTAATTTAAACTAATTAATATAATTAAACTAAACTATGTAACTACTTTGGACTAATATGCAAATCCTAAAGGGACTAAAGGGAAAAGCTAACTAACTATAGGGGGACTAACCTAGAACTTTAAAGTTTTCAATTCCTACTGAGGCTTTCCCCCGACTACAATCTAAATCCAATAAGCCTTAAAAATAAGTTGAGAACAAAAAGTGCTTAAATTAAAAACTTATAAATCAAAGTTGGGGATTAAGTGGTGTGAGCAACTTTAAACAAATCACAATTAAGCTAAAAAACCATTAATAAACTCATAAAGATTTATTTATAAGCTGTCCTCAGAAAGTTGGTATTTGGGCTTATTTTTACTTCTAAACAGCTATATTAAGCTCAAATTAAGCTCAATTTAAAAAAGGAAAAGTGTTCTAGATAGCTTATAAGTTGCTTAAGCTAAGAATGAAAAGAAAATAGAGCTAGAAACTCTTTTAAGCTACTGAAAATGATCATAAAACAAGCAAAACTTAGAGATTAAGACAAAATAGCACAAAAAAAACCAATTAAGCTCAATAGCTCAATTAGCCAATTTAGCTTCAAGCTTTTGCTAACTAGAAACACAACTAATGTCTATGAAATTAAGCTATTAAAAGAGTTATTACCACTAAGAAATTCTAAAATTTATCACAAAACTTTTACCCTACTGTTTTTGGTTTTTCAGGTTTTTTAATGACTTTTAATCTAAATTGTACTATAGTAAACTAATTTAGAAATGAAAATTTAAGCCCTAATTTATATTAAGTTATATCTAAAATATATTATACTAGAAATTAAGCTCCTAACTCCTACAAATATGCCTTGTTAAAATGGAAGGCTAAAACAAAACATTTTACATTACTCAGCATATGCTTGAGTATGCAAATCAGTATGTGTTGTGTGCTACTTGTAAATGCATTTAACTCCAAAGTGCAGATATCCTTGAGGGATAACCTGCACTTAGACACACACTTGATTGTTAATGAACACAAAAGCAAGCAATGGTCATGCCGTAAGGGCTTAGGATTGGACTTAATCACAACAAGTAAGCAAGGGGACAAAGTACCCTTGTGCAGAATCAAGAAATATAAGTTCTAATTTGTTGTAAAATGAAATGAAAACTAAACTTTAAAATCTTTAGAAAACTTAATTATTTAAGATAACTCAGCTGAACATAATGAGAACTCTTAGCTACTTTGACTTTATAAGGTCAAAACTCCTAATGCCAAACACTCCTTAAGATTATTGACAGATTTGAAAAGCTTCATGAAATGAAATCTATTTATCAAGAGCCTAACACCAGATAATTTTTAGCTTATAACAAACCTAATTAACTCTAATTAACAAACTATTAAGCAATAATATAATATTTAAACTAATCTTCTACTATTTTTGGTTTTTTAAGACTTATATGACAAATTATGTAAGAACTATGATCTAGACTAAGGAAAATCAAAAACAGATGAACATATAGGATATTAAGCTAGATGATCCGCAATTTAAGCACTAATAAGCTAACTTAATAAGCAAATAAGCATATCTAGGATATAAAGCAATAAGACAACTATCTAAGCTAAAAAACAAGGAAAATAAAGAGAGACTTACTTATTCCTCTAACTAAACAAGAGGTCCTATTGAAAGGCAACTACAAGCTCTCCTAGCTTATAAATAAGCTAGGAGTTAAGTCCATAGAGATCCTTCCCTTACTGATCTCTCTTCCAAATAAGCTCATGAATTCAAATCCAAAGGTAAATAGAACTTAAGCTGATTTATTGAATTTAAGTATGATTAAGACAATTTTAAGCTCAAACCTAAGCTTATAGACTTAAGTGAGCTATAAGAGCTTATTGAGATTAGTAAGCTAGTAGCTTATGATTTGAAAGCTTATGAGATTAAAAGAGATTAAGACAAAAGGAAACTAAATTTTATTGAATTAAACTTGATTACATTACAAAAAGCTAGAATTGAAATTACATTAAGCTAAAACATGAAAATTTACGCTAAAATTAAAAAAACAACCCTAAAAGCTACTAACTCCCAAAAAAAACTCTTCTTTGTGTGAGGGATGAGGCTCTATTTATAGCCTTGTGAGGAAGCCTCTAGGTCTTCATTCTGTTAGACGCGCCCTCTAATCTTCACCATCCATATCTTTAATCATTTGAGCTTAAATCTCATCCGTTTGATCAAATTGTGTGTGATAGAGGATTGCCAGCGTGTCATTCTTTGATGTGACATTGTGTTAGATGTGTGAGTGAGTTTAGTGTAAAATCCCATCAACCCTTGTGCTTTCACCATTGCTGACGTGTGATCCTCACTTGAGTGATTAGTGAGAGCCCTTTGTTTTGACTAATTTCTCCTTGCTATCTTGTAAATGAGCACTTGAATTACCTACCTTGCCCATCAATTTTGGAAAGCCTCTTTCTTACGAGGCATATCAGCTCACTAGTGCAAATTGTAGGTGGCACTACCTGTGTATTGTCATATTTGACCCAGTGTGTAACCCGGCGGGACCCGTGACGATGAACGTTGTATGGGGCCATTTTTATTTTTTACTGAGTTTGGGTGAAAACGGTTATAAGAGTTTAGGGTAACGACATTTTTGGTCCCTCTCAATTCTTTGTCCAATTTTAGTTGTTAAAAGGATTTTCGGAAATGGGCAAATGTAGCTTGTGGTTGTTTATAAAAGGTGTAGTGTAAAAAAGGTTTAGGAAATAGCAAGAATGGTCCCTGTGGTTTTATGAAATGGCTATTGGGCTAAGGGATTGGGCTTTTGGATCCGGGTGAGGCCCACTAAGGGTTAGGGACCATTTATGGACTTTTCTGAAAGTTGAGGGCCTTAAATGGAATATTTTGGATCTTGTTGACTTTTGTTGACCATGATTTGACCACTTTGACTGAGGGTTTGACTTTTCCTGGCTTTGATTCCGGCTTTTGTACACTCTTCCGTTCTCATGTCCGTGTTTGCTTGTTTTTGATGGTTTTCTTATGATTTTTGATATATCCGTACTTGCACACACAAAATACAAATACAAGCATATTTTTGCCATTTTTGGTCTGTTTTGGGTTTATTTGGGCTATTTTAAGTATAAATGGATATGTGTATTTTACACTTATCAAAATTCCCCAAACTAAACGATTGCGTGTCCTCACGCAATATCACTTGCCTTATAACCAAATACCTCGAAACTTCCCCAAACTAAACCTTTGAAAAGTAGCAAAGATTTTTGTTGAGAGAGATAAGAGATCACAAGTTATAAAACACCCGATTTCCCATTTTCAAAGATTTTTTTCTTTTTTATGGTTTTTCTTGATAATTATCTACCTAACTACAACTTATTTGACATAATGTATTGTTTTCATTACCTCATTGGTAACTTTAAGGATCATAGAATAAAAAGCACAATTAGGTTTAAAAGAAATTCATCATCCCGATTTTTCACTTTTCCATGCTAAGGATAAAACAAAGATCAATTTTAATTCAAGACTTGATACTAACAATACTCATATAATAATAATTGTGTACTTACTTTATCTCCCGCAAATCCTTACTTTTGTTCTCAAGATTTTACTTAAGTTCATATACCGAAGGCTCTTTAAGACTTTGTTTCGATACTTATTAACTCCATAAAATAAAGCGTAACGTATTGAACGCAATATTTACGCTCCTAGCCCTTTTTCAGAAGATCAAAGTCATCAAAGATTAAAGTCCACTTTGTGGCACCAAAATTTGGCTTTTATTGGCTTACTTAAGCAATTCGGGCACCATTAGTGTTATAAACCGGAAGGCTCTTTAAGCAGAATTGGACAATCTGTTGCACCATATACCCTTAGGCTTATAAGGCACAAAAAATAAGACAAAAATTAAGCAACATTATTAAACCTCGCCCTTTAGAAGGTACAACTTCGCCACGCCTCCGACAGATGTAGCAAAACATATTTCGACTTCGGTAACTTCCACGACTTTTGAAGGCTTTTTTTTGTTAACATCGGTTGTGAGCCGGCAAGATACAGCAACAACACTTTTATCAGTTCGGATTATTATTGATTCTACTGTAAGCACCATATACCCTAAGCTCTTTAAGGAATAGCAAAATTTTTCTGTTATATGATACATTTAGTATGCCAAATTAAGATTCCTTGATGTGTACCCTTCCTAATCAAAAGGACTAAAGAAACTTCTATTGCTAATTTTTAACCAAAAAAATCCGCACAACTCTATTTATTAAACAATTATATATAAAGGTGAAATAAGCTAATGGGAGAAAAAGCCATAATTAATACTTATGAGCTTGAAAGAAAACCAACTATTCTACGTTTAATGTCATGACTTGTATAAACAACTATCATTTTTACTCATTCTTCTCAATTTAAAATATTCTAAGATAGAAATTCGCGCGAACACCTTAGCCATATAAATCAACTTAGGCATATTTAAAAATCTACTTGAGATCTAGAAAAGTCTTCATTAACTAACGTGTTCAAGTCTAGCATGTTTAAAGTCTACATGAGACTAGCACAAACTATCATCATTAATTGTTAAGGGAGAAAGCTAGAACTCTACACGTTCGATCGGGTCAAAAATTACTTCTTATTCTTACCAACGGAAAACCTACATTTGTGTCTTAACAATTTTTTATTTTTTGTTTTTTTATTTTTTTTATTTATATTTTTTTTATATGACAAATAAGAACTTAAAATTTTAAAATTTTTGCTATTTTTGTGGGAAAACGGGTACGTGAGAACAAAACAATAAGCAGGCAACATCAAATCGATAGATTCCCTCCCCAAACTAAAACGAAGCATTGTCCTCAATGTTTAAAGTCGGGTTTCTACGTAAATCTAAGCCGTTTATGAATTATGCAAAGATAAACGCGAATCGATAAGATGAAAGGATATTGGATTTCCCCAAACTAATTTCACACAAAGGATGAGAAACTCGAGTGAAACGGGACACAACACCGGACACGAGAGGCTTCAGAAATTGTTGGGTTGATCCTACAAAAATCACAACAAGCAACAAACAACAAACAACGAGAAATCGGAAGAGGATAGCCTCTTCACATATCACAATACATTAGATAGAAAATAGAAAGAAAATAGAAAGGATAAGCATGGGTTGAACTCCCACGAAGCGGCTTGTTTTTGGTCACCGAGTCGCAAGCTCGACTCGATCCCTGAATTTAGTTGTCCTTAGGGAGAGTGTGGAGATCCGGGACTACCTTGGGTGGTATGTCCCCTCCGAAGTAATGTTTCACACGGTGACCATTTACTTTGAAATTCGGGCCATCGGGTTGAGATAATTCCACTATTCCGTAAGGAAAAACTTGAGCAATAGTAAAAGGTCCCGACCAACGAGTTTTAAGCTTTCCGGAGAATATCTTTAACCAGGAGTTGAAGAGTAAAACTTGATCACCAACATTGAAGATTCGATTCTTGATCTTTGAGTCGTGAAGCATCTTCATCTTCTCCTTATAGATTAATGAATTCTCATAAGCTTGATCTCGAAGCTCGTTAAGGTCATTTAGTTGCAGCTTCTGATGATCACCCGCGGTTTTGAGGTCGAAATTTACATGCTTAAGAGCCTAATACGCTTTGTGTTCCAATTTGACTAGTAAATGACAAGACTTTCCATAAACGAGCTGATAGGGTGTGCATCCGATCGGTGTTTTGAAAGCGGTTCGGAATGCCCACAAAGCATCGTCTAGCTTGTCAGACCAAGAGGCATGGTTTTCTCCTACCGTCCTTTCAAGAATACGCTTAAGACCACGATTTGACACCTCCACTTGACCACTCGTTTGAGGATGGTAAGCGGTAGCTAAACGATGTGTGACTCCATATTTAGACATCACTTTGGCAAATTGATCATTACAAAAGTGGGTCCTACGATCGCTTATTATAGCTCTCGGTGTTCCAAATCGGGCAAAAAGAGACTTTAAAAATTTCACAACTACACGAGCATCGTTTGTGGGGAGCGCCTTTGCTTCAACCCATTTCGAAAGATAGTCGACTGCTACAAGGATATACTTATTCCCTTTGGATGACGGAAAAGGTCCCATAAAATCAATACCCCATATGTCGAAGATTTCACAAACTTGGATAGCGTTTTGAGGCATTTCATCACGTTGAGAAATTTTGCCTTGTCGTTGGCACGTATCACAAGATTTGATCATCGAATGAGCATCTCGATATATAGTGGGCCAAAAGAAACCGGCATCAAATACTTTTCGAGCGGTGAGATTGGCACTATGATGGCCCCCGGTGGGTCCTTCATGACAAGCCTTGAGGATTTCAAGAGCTTCGTGTCCATGTACACACCTACGAATGATTTGATCCGCACATATACGAAAGAGGTAGGGATCATCCCAGAAATAATGTTTTACATCTTTGAAAAATTTCCTCTTCTGTTGAGTTGACATTCCTTTTATGATAAAATTCCCCGCATGGTAGTTTGCAAAATCGGCAAACCATGGGGTACTTCCGTTTGATATAACTCCAAGAGTTTCTAAAGGAAAATGTTCGTTAATGTCTTTGTTTTCCAAAACATCTTTGTGAGGATTCTCGAGTCTTGACAAATGATCGGCGGCTAGATTTTCACTTCCTTTCTTGTCAAGAATGGTGATATCGAACTCTTGTAAAAGTAACACCCATCGAAGCAACCTTGGCTTGGCATCTTGTTTGTTCATGAGGTATTTCAAAGCGGAATGGTCGGTATAAACAATGCTTTTAGATAAGACAAGATATGGCCGAAACTTTTCAAAAGCATACACTACGGCGAGCATCTCCTTCTCCGTTGTAGTGTAATGAATTTGAGCTTCGGTCATCGTCTTACTAGCATAATGAATTGGTTGAAAATGCTTCGTCTTACGTTGTCCAAGAACCGCACCAATCGCAAAATCGCTTGCATCACACATTAATTCGAAAGGTAGGTTCCAATCCGGGACAACTAAGATCGGAGCTTCGGTAAGCTTCTTCTTAAGGGTTTCGAAAGCATTGATACAATCTTGAGAAAATACAAACGGTGTGTCTTTTTCGAGAAGGTGAGTTATTGGTCTAGAAATCTTGGAAAAGTCTTGAATGAAACGACGGTAAAATCCCGCATGACCTAAAAAACTTCTAACTCCTTTAACGGTAGTCGGATGAGGGAGTTTAGCAATCACATCGACTTTTGCTCGGTCGACCTCAATTCCGGACTTTGATATCTTATGACCTAAAACAATACCTTCTTTACACATGAAATGACATTTTTCCCAATTAAGGACAAGATTTGTGTCTTCACATCTTTTTAACATTCGTTCAAGATTAGAAAGACATGAATCAAAACTATCTCCAAAAACGAAAAATTCATCCATAAACACCATCCTAGTCTTCTCTAAACATATCGTGAAAAAATTGCCATTCATACAACGTTGAAATAGGTCCAGGAGCATGACATAATCCAAATGGCATACACATAACAAAAGTACCATACGGGCACGAAGAAGTCATTTTTTTCTTGATCATGAGGATCATTGTAATCCGAAAATACTCTGACAAAAACCATCTAAAGAACAATATAATCATTCCCGGCTAGACGATCTAGCACTTGATTCCATGAACGAGAGGAAAATGATCTTTACGAGTCGCTTCGTTAAGCTTCCTATAATCGATACATACTCTCCATCCGGTAACTAGACGTGTCGGAATTAATTCATTTTCTTCATTTGCAACGACGGTCATTCCTCCTTTTTTAGGAACACAATGGATTGGACTAACCCACGGGCTGTCGGAGATCGGGTATATCATTCTGGCATCAAGAAGTTTAATCACCTCCTTCTTAATGACTTCATGAATTTTCGGGTTCACCCGTCTTTGACTTTGCACCGATGGTTTACAATCGTCTTCCATCAAAATCTTATGAGTACAAAAAACGATGGTTCGATACCTTGATATCGTTATTTTCAACAATTAACACGTTTATGAGATTTAGAATATTAATGAATGAGGCTTCTTTTTTATTGTTTTTAAACCTTTTGCTATGATGACAGGGGGTAAATTATATCGTTTTCTTCCAAAAAGCATATTCAATAGTGAATGGTAAGTCTTTTAATTCCAAGTCTGAGGCTCTCAATGCAGATTTGGCCTCGTAACTTCACTTTCTTAAGGTCCATCGAAGGAAAGTTGAAACGGCCATCATTAACAATTGTTCCAAGCCACATAAATATTTCCTCCGGATCACAGTCATCATGATCACTTTCCAAAAGATTGATTTGTCATAAAGAAAAAGGCAGCAATTTCTCCAAACGTATATATCAGAAGTAAACGGCTCAGACCATCGAAAGTTGATTGCCACTTAAAAAAATCCTCACTAGAAATCCTAATAATTCGAACTACTCCTCACAAATCTCTCATCATGATTGTGTCAATTCTTTACCAATTTATCATTCGGACAGGAGTAATTCATGGTTTGTCTAAATTGAAAGTGACGACTTCGTTATCAACACGGAGGGTGATTTCTCCTTCATAAACGTCAATTAAGGTACGACCGGTTTTCAAAAATGACCTTCCAAGTATAAGAGGTTGTTATCCCAAAAGCTTAATCCATTTTCACAACATAAGCTATACCAATAAGCAAAATAAGATAGAAAAGAGATAAGGAAAGTGAAAGATTATTAGAGAGAAATAAAGAGGTGGAAGATTACACACACACACAAGTGATGAAATGGTAACCAACACCCTCTCCATGTGTGGAGAGGGTTCTATTTATACCCTTGAGCCATAAGTGGCTTGTGGGCTTTTCTACTTGGGCCGGGCTTGGCTAAACTTGGGCTTTGAGCCCGCAACACGGACAATATTAGATTACAAACCAAGCCCGTTGAACCCGACTAGCCTATTACTTAACAAGACTAATTACGACTAATAAGACCGATAACATTCTTGTTCGACTTATATAAAATTAAGGCTAACAATCTCCCCCAATGTTGAGGTCTCTTTCTTCAAACTCCTCCGTACCACCGATGACATTAGAAGATATGAACTTTTGACGTTTATGATTTGCCTTGTTTTTTGGTCTTGTCTTGTTGTAATGGCATTGATCATTCAAGCTTTGTTGATCTTGATTCTTGAGCCTTTATCTTTTGACTTTGAGTTCTTGAGATCGTTATCTTGCATCATCTCCTTGACTTGAATCATCTTGATTTGACTTTCTTGATCAACTTGTGCTCTTGACCAACATGCTCATACCTGTTATATTCTTGTTTGACATATATATTATAAGTCTAACAATTTTCCCAATTGATGATCTTTATTTGACTTGAGGCTCTTTGATGAGGGAAGATAGAATCACTATCTTGACGTTGAATGATTGACTTTGAAAGCTTGAGTATGAGCATGTGGTTTATGAATCCGACTTCGCTGGAATGAGGCTGCAACACTGTCGTCTAAACCTGAAATAAGACAGTTAGCAATAAAAGATGAATATGGGCTTTGTCATTCATCTTGACTTCCGTTGTCATTAATCTCCTCCGTTTCCCCGTTTATAGATATAAATACTATACCTGTGATCAGGTAGATTCAAAGAATCTCCTTGACAGGGTTTCCAGCTCAAAGCGTAGGATCTTCTAACACAGATGTATTAGATTCACCATGCTTGCTAGTTCTCATTACCAGAAAAACGGTCTCAAAGCAGAACAACACGGTAAGAGTGAATCAGATTAGTTACTAATCTTTCTGATTAAGTCGTCATTCATTACTGACCAAAATTGATATCCAGTATCACAAGCTCGATCCATTTAGAATCTTGCAATCACCTATCATGAGCACTTATGATGTTGGCTCAAGCAGGATTTCCATCTTCACTGTGAATACTTAAGTATCACTCAGATGTTCTGGCAAGATCTCAAGGATAATGCGTAGGACTCTTTGTTACAACTTGTGAACTTTATGGTAGCTTCATCAATTGTATTTTTGACAACTTGTATCCTAATTATATTTATATTGATCTCGTCTTTTGGCTCTAGACTCGATTTGTGCACTTTGAGTTTTAGTAATCGAAGGCTGGAGCAGACGCCACCAATTCTTCAATATACATCTCGGATGTGACGATGTCAATAGATAACGTGGTATCACCGTGACAAATGAGACACAGTTCTTTGAGCAAACCGCCCGAATGGCTTTAAGGGTTGTGCATAGCATCACTGGGTCCCATGTATGTCGTCTTAATATCAACACTCAACAATTGTAATTTTGTGATAGAATTATGTATTGACCCGGTTTCTGCCTAAGGTGTAAGGAGGGCTTCTTTCTTTTCACCCTTTATCCATACATTTTCATTTTATTCTTCAACCCCTTTCAATGCTTACCAAGACATCATTACTAACACGTTGTGTGGATGTTTCCAGTGTTAGCTCAATCTTGGTCTGCATTATCCCTTAATCCACCATTCTTCTCCAATCATACCTAAGGACTGCTATTTCTAACTAAGGAGTGATCCTTGGTAGATCCCATCTCCGGTTTCCTGGTTGGATCGTAGGACTATACTAACCCCTAACCCACCTTAGACTCAGAATCATCGTGAAAGTTAATAGTTGTTGGTATGAATCGAACCATAAACCATTTTCTTAACATTTTTTATTTTCAAATACTCCCCCTACACATGTGCTCCGAGATTCAAAATTGTTTAGCACATTGAAGGAAAGAGTTGCACTTGATTCTAAAGATCACATTCTTCTATCTCATATTTAATCACATTTCTCCCCTGTATTTTAAATAATAAAACACTTAGATTTGAAGATACCCATTGATTAAATTTGACATGAAAAATTCCATGGGGAAAAAATTATATCATGATATTGCATGAATGTCATATTCCAACAACTCCACCTTCAACATATATGTGGGATACCATATTTTATTAAAACTTCACATTGGAATGGAAAAATTGGATATGACACCACAAAATGTTGAAAGACCGGAGTGAGATGCCTTAGTGAACAATGTATATTTAATAATTGACATTAAAAGTTTCCACATTTTTATTTCACAAAATGTGTTTGGATACAAAAATAGACATTAATGAGATGTACCCACACATAAAGGCTTTGTTTTAAAAAACTCCCCCCAGAAATTGATTCACATAAAATACATTCGACAACGACAATTTCTTAAAAATTATATCGAGGAAGTGGAGTGTTGAACACACAAATTTTAAACAAATAAACCACTTTTTATATGATGGAAAAACACCACAAATTATATTGTAGACCAATTTTGACATTTTGAAATTTCTTTTTCGAAAAATTGTGTTCAACGATTTAAAAAACTTGATAGAAGACTTCTCTTCTATTTAAGTAAGCGCACTGAGCCGTACACCTCCGCTGTTAACATCAGTACCTGAGTATGCAACTGAAAGTACATAAGTCATTGAGAAGAATTTTAAAATGAACAATGTTTTGAAAGCGGTTGAAAACTCTTGTCTCGAACTTCATATACACGCCCGTGTTAAGATTAATCAACATTTCTAGGCACGTAAATGTTATCGATTCAAGAGAACATGGTCGAATAATCGAAATTCTTTTGGTAATTTTTAAAATCTTTTCTGATTTTATATTTTGTTTTTCTAGGTTTTATATTTTTCTATTTTCTTTTTGTTGGTTTTATATTTTTGTATTTTCTTTTTCAAAAATTTTTATAAATCAAAAAGAAAGAGAGAATAAAAATATTTACAAATTGATGTTTGATGGATCAAGCAGATTCAATTGCCAGACCGCCAGTTCATCGGATCAAACAATCTCATACTAGAGTTGTCTGTACAAGAGACAAAACCAATCTGTCCGATAAGGCTTTTAGGTGAACAAGTCACTAACTGGTATTCAGATTCTGACAAATGTAAGAATAAATCAACAATACCACTTTTCTCAACCTGCTTCCTTTATGAAGTGATATCTGAACTCGATGTGCTTGGTACGGAATGCTGGACTGGATTGCACATATGGCTATGGCTAGCCTTTGAGTCACAGATACATAGGTATTTTTAATCAAGTGAACGCATAGATCTGTGACTGAGTTCTCATCCATAGAACTTTGTGCGCACAGGTACTCATATAAAGACGACATACTCGGCTTCTTTGCTGAAGACATTGAAAGTGCAGTCCTGCTTTTTGGATGACCACCTGACAAACTTATAACCACCTAGAAATTGTAGGCCACGAGATTTGCTCTTACGTGAATCGAGACAAGGCCCGCAGATGATTCGAATCTGAAAAAGCATTTATTCCAGAACCGTGTCTCATCGATACCAGAGACCCATGTTTAATGGAGTCTTTAAGGTACCGAAAGATCCTGTTTAAACCGCCGGTGAGATTTTCTCATCGTTTCCTGCTTGATTAGAAGAGGCACATATCATGTTGGCATGTACAATATCTGTCTACTTGCGTTAGGGTAACATGAGTGCTCCAGAACCGATACTACGATATTTCGTCTGTCGACACGGAAGTACCACTCACAAGTCAGCATCAAGGTGTTTTGGTAAGCCATTGGTGTACCAATGCTATCACAAGAGGTCATGACCATGCTTTTTTAAGTATCTCTTGAGCATACTTACTTGGTTTATAAAAGATACCACGGGGGATAGGTGATCTGAATTCCTAAAAAGAGAAATATTCAGCTCCCCATCATAGACATATCAACCATGCTGTGCATTGTTTTCTAAATCGTTTTGAAAGTTTTGGGTTCGTAGAACCAAAAATTATGTCATCCCAACATAAATTTGCACAAGCAGTATGTCTTCCCCATTTAGTTATAACAGAGTTTGATCAATAGAAACTTGGAAATCCGTTGGATACAGGAAGTTGGAAAGTTCATCATACCACACGCTTCTTGGTGCTTGTTTGATGACCATATAATGCTTTCTTGAGACGATAACCTTTTTGTCAGATATGATATGGGTCAACAAACCATCTGGTTGGTTTACGTACACTTCTTCCTTCAGAGGTCCGTAAAGAAATGCTGTTTTAACATCCATTTGGTACACTGTAAATGATTTGTGTGCATCATACGCAATGAATAATCGTACAGCTTCCAACCGAGCAACTGGTGCAAATGACTCTTCGAAATCAATTCCTTCCTTTTGAGCATATCCCTTAGCCACAAGACGAATTCTTATTGCGAATGATAGTATTTTCCTCATCACGTTTGTTTATCCATAGCACTTAAGTTAATGACATTTTTGCAAAGTGTTCTTGTCGACTAATCCCATACATCTAGTCGATCAAACTGATGATGGTTCTCGCATTGATTCAATTCCATGCAGAATCAGCCATTGCTCTTTGATTTCTTTGGTTCGTTCGACTTACGTGAGTGCAACATAAACACATCACCCATCTTTTCTAGCTAGACGTCTTGTTCTAAATGATTGAAGAAGGATTTCAATGACTTGTTCTAATGGATGATCTTTGGTCCAACGTAGTGCGGAAGATGTGTTAATAGAAAGTATGCATGTTTGACGTATCAACATGACAGACGATGTCTCCCCTGGTTCTGTACCGGTGTACTGAAGATGTTGATAAATTCATCGTCGTCAACTTGTGCATTTTCTGTATTGGTTTCTGCTTGATGAATGTTCTCAGGTGCAGTGACAGTTGGTTACTTGACTGGTGTTTGGATGTGTTTGAATGAATGTTCAATGGGAGGTGGAACTGCAACATCGGTGTTGTAGAAGTGTGAGTTTGTGTTTATGTTGTTGACGTTTATGAGATTATCAGCATCATGTACACACGGTAAGACTTTGACACAACATGAGAAAGTTCCATTGAGTAATTCATTGAACCATTGGACTATAAAGCAATCAGCTCATTTGAGAACGTTGTTACTATCTCAAGCAACTTGAGGAACATTTTCTTGACTTTGTGGACCGGGACTTAAACTATCTTGTTCAAGTACCATAGTCTTGAACATTGTGGAACGGGGTCAGAACTGACATGATCTGACGCCATTAGGCAATTCGTCAAAATTAACATGATTTTTCAACTATCATTCTTGTTCTCTTGTTAATACCGCTGTAAGCCTTTTGACTGAGTAGAATACCCCAACAAAAAACATCATCAAGCCTTTTCTCTTCCATTTTACAAGATTTCACCATCTCCTGACGATGTAGCATAAGAAGAACCAAAGATATGAAAAGTACTTGAATGACGGTTTCCTTCACGCATTGAAGATATGATAAGGTGTTTTCTCATGTCCGAGGAATTCAAGGAACCGGTTTTGAGTGAAACATGCTGTTCAATTGCTTCAGCCCAGAAGATACAGAGGAACTTATGCGGCGCTTAGCATTGTTCGAGCAAGCCTCAACAAGAGTACGGACCTTCTATTCGACAACGCCGTTTGTTCAGGTGATTCGAGTACATTGACGTTTCGTGTCTGAATATCCTCTTATTGCAAGTATGCATGAAGAGATTTATTAAAGAAATTCCGTCCTTTGTCAGTTTCGAACTGGTTGTTACCTTGAGCATGAAGTCTCTTTGGACAAAGTGAGGAAATCAATGAGAAAACTCCAGGATGTTTCGTCTTTGGAACGCAAGAAGTGAGTCCAAGTATATCGGAGAAGCATCAACAATTACAAGAACAATTCTTTCCATTAATGCTTTCTACTCCATTGGACCACATAAGTCCAATGTAAGAAGTTGTAACCGTCTTTTTTGAGACTCCTGGGGTATCTTATAATGAAAAGACTTTTCTTTGCATTCCTCAACTCACAGAAGAATCACAATGATCTTTGACGAATTTCCAGCTTTGAAGGCCATTCACAATAGGATTTATTCTTTGAAAGCAAGATGAAGGTTGTAGAATTTAAAGAGATAGACGGACGAAGCCATATAAACCATGCCTAGATGATGTGCTTTAGCCATAAGCAAAATGGATTGAGAGTTTGTTGAGTCTTGCAGAGAAATGGAATACAAATCCTGTGCCACGAGAACCTGTGGAAGATCATTTCCCCTTCAAACACTGATATAACATGTCACATTCCCGAAAAGCAACTTCCAAATCCGCATCACAGAATTGACCAAACGGCGAATAAAATTGTGATTAAGCCCTTCGACGTTAATAAACCCTTTTGATAGTAATCGTACCTTGAACAGGTCACCATAGCCAAGAATGTGCAATTTGAATCATTTCCCAAACTCACCGTGCCCTAAGAAATTTCTCCACAAAAGTAGTTAGCAACTTGAGATTTCCGTTCAGGGCTTTGAGCACCCAAAGAGTCTATGAGGAATAGAATTATCTCCGCGAGCGTGCAAAATATTAGAAACAATTGGAAGTATGGGGACACAGTGGAACACCTAGGAGTCTTATGTTCTAAAATATTAGCAGTTCTAGATGCATTTCCTAGAGGCATACTAACGTTTGGGTTAACATTTCCTTTTGGAGACTTAG
This sequence comes from Tanacetum coccineum, assembly GCA_026074375.1. Classification (NCBI taxonomy): domain Eukaryota; kingdom Viridiplantae; phylum Streptophyta; class Magnoliopsida; order Asterales; family Asteraceae; genus Tanacetum; species Tanacetum coccineum. Next base: position 28,310 of record BQNB010029757.1, read on the forward strand.
GTTTCCAATTGTATCCGGGTGGAGTATACTTAGGATACCACCAACTACATATCTTACTAACTTGCTCATATAACTTTCTAGTTATGTGTCTAGATTTCTTGACAGTGGAGTCTATTGCAACAGTTTTCTTATAGGATGTTGCAACAGATTGGTTCACATTATGCTTAGGTTCTTAGTACTAATAGGCACAGCCATTGGTTGTCTAGTCCTAGAAATCACACCATTAATATAATGTAGAACACACAAATCATGATTGTCATTCAGCATACATTTTCCACAAGTAACATAGATAAAGTTAACATTCGAGGTCTTAGCATTCAAACTGTCATTACACGCAGTTACAGACGTTTTATTAATTGAAAACTTAAACTTCCTACGGTGGTCTTCTACATTTTGCTTCTTCCCTTGACTATTGTTAGGCATGACTCTATCTTCTAGTTGATTGCTCTTAAGCTGTGGTCTGCTAACACTAGTAGTGGGAATTACTCCTGTAGAGAAAGACACGCGTTTGTTAGTTTTCCTATTGTCTTGAGGCAACCGTGGTGTTCTAGTTTGAGTAGGCTTTGTGTGCACTTTGTACATTCCTGGTGCAATCACGTTTGTGTTCTTGAAAATTGGCAACACATTCTGAGGCAAAATCTGTGCAGTGACTGGTTTTGAAAAATCATGGGACACATTTTGTGTGGTAACTGACTTTGACTTTGAGAAATCTGTCTTTGCAAGAGAATCTGAAAAAATAGCTGGTTTACCTAAAATTGATTGTCTTTGACTTTTAAAAGCATTCGGTTGTCGAATAACCGATGATTTTTCAAACTTAGTTTCCACAGATTTTCCTTTCATCTTTTCTATGAGTTTCTTCAACTCACTTATTGCAATTCCTTTGTCTTGTAATTGAGCTTTCAAGTCTTGAATTTCAAAATATTGTTCACGTTCTTTCAGAAATACGTTTGACTGATTTTCTTTGAAAGATTTGTCATTTTTTATCTTTTCTTTGCACTGTTGTAAATCAAGTTCAAGGTTAATCGCATGTTTCTGAAGTGCTTCAAAACTCTTTGACATTGTTCTACTTTTTGAAAGCTCTTTTTCAAGATGTTCACATTTTTCCAAAGTTTCCAAGTAATCACATTGCAAATTAGTAACTTCATCCAGATCAGTGTACACACCAAGTATTGCATTCATGTGATCAGCATAGTAATATTCCCTTGAAAGTCGGTCGATTTCATTCAAAAACTGTGTTTTTTGAGTTTCCAGTTGAGATTTGAGAGTGTCTACTTCATGTTCAAGAGAATTAAAGTATCTCAAATCAGCAACCATTTCCTCGTTCAAACACAAGTGAAATTTTTCTAAGTCTGCATTGAGTCTGCTAATTTGGGGGCCAAAATTTTCTTCTATTGTGTTTTGAATGAAAGGATCTATGTTACCAAAATATGTTCTTTTGGCGATAGTTTGTTTGCAACGTTCTACTCCGTCAAAAATCGTGTCAACACTCTTTTTAATCTTGAAAAGTTCTTTAGAGCTTTTACACTTTTAATCCCAAGGAATGGATTCATCCATTCGTTTTTCTAACAAAGTTGGTTGTTTATGAAAAGACTCTTTGGAAAATTCATTATTAGAAGATGTTTGACTCATCTTTGACGTTTTGGAAAAATAGTGTTGTTCTGGCGACTTTTCCCGTTGTGGAACGAACAAATCATAAAGATTATTCAACTTGTCATAATCAAACGGTCTGATTAGATCGCTTAATTTTGATCGACGTTCTTTGTCAAGACGAATCGTTTCGTCAGAATCAGGGGCTAACATTAACGCAAGATTATCATTATAGCAACCTATATCATACAGACGAGGATTCGCTCTTTGAGCTTTCTTGAGGAACTCAGGTTTTTCAAAACTCGTTTTACAATTACGATTAAGCATATTCATTGTTTGAACAGATTGACCGGTTTTATATACAATATCATTCAAAACCTTGACTTTGTTTTCTAAAGCAACGACTTTATCAAGTTCTTTGTCTTCATGAGTTTTGTAAAACTTAATCTGAGCCTCTTTTTCTTGTGACATTATGGAGATGGTTTCTTGATGTGCAGAAAGCTCCTTTTTCATATCTGAAATCATTTGATTTAAATCATTTTATTTTCGAGGAAGTAAAATGCATTAGATGACTTTCAAACTCGGATTTTGTTATGGACATTAAAATCCCCATTTACTTTTGTCAATATTTCCTTTTGACGCAGAAATTCACATCACTATTACTTATCAAGTTCGTTGAACTTCTTAAGGTCTTTAAACGTCAATGATTTGTTCTTAGACAGTTCATTGTTTGCTTCTTTGAAATGGTTATTTGATGATTCTAAACTATTATTTTAGTTTTGAAATCCTCAATTTCACCTTTCAATTTATCAACTAAAGCCTTGTTTGATGATTCCAAAAATTTATTGTCATCAATTTTACATTTTAGTTTTGAATTAAAGAGCAAGCAATCAGTTCTTGATCATGATTCATCAGTATCATCCTGGTCTCTCTGATCTCTATTTATAACATTTATCCCATTAATCAATAGTGATATTGGTGTAACTTGTTTCCGCCAGCTATATGTGATTATAGATTCAGGTGCTTCAGGATGTTCATTTCCATGGGAGAGCACATTTATAGTTGTCATTATTGTTTTGTACCTTATGCATTTGGATCATCATCAAAGATGATCCAGAATTGTCAAACTGGATCTGGTAGATAACTCTTGAATTTGTGCCATGTACATTTATAACGTGCTTCCAATTCTGATCTTTAGATTATCATTCTGTTTCATATTCCAACAGCTTGTTTTGCATTCAACTTAAACCCTATCTTTCTCTTGTTTAAATAATAACATCTTTCCTTGGATAAGGCATCCTTTACTCGTTTCGGTTTACTTGACATTCCCTTGATACATGCCCATTATTCCTTTTTGAGTTATACACTGAATCCCGAAATTCTGCACTACCAGGTTAGTTACATACATTTTTCCCCATTAGCCCCAGCAACTTTAACTGCCCTCTGATTATCTATACCCAGTTACTCTGTGATTCTTTGGACGAATTCTTGATTAGCCCTACTGTGAGTTTGATGAAGTTTGAAGGTTGTTTGATGTTGGTAGGTTTGTAGATTTTCTTGAAACGATAGAGAGAAATTAAGCCATGACGTTTGTCAATCTCTTGTTCCCTTTGACATTTCATCATCTTCAGTTAACCATAGCAGGTTCTGGATCATAAGTAGGAGCAGAAGAGGTAACAATTGCTGTTTCTGGTAGACTGTTGCGATCTGGTGGAGGAATATTGAGTGTTTTGAGTAGGATGGTTTTGATGATGGTAAACTGGTTGTTGTTGAGCAACAAGTGCAAGTGGATTAGCAGTACGTGCTAGTCTTTCAGCTCTTATCTCATTGACTTCATTCTGGTGTTGCTTCAGGATGTCATAAAGTTTGTGATAGGAGACAGTCTTCAGCTCTTGACTCTGCTTAACAAGTGTCACAAACCTTTGCCATTCTGGTTGTAGTTGAAGTAAGAACTGGACATTCACTTGATGATTTGTAACATGACACTGATTTCTGACAAGCTCATTCATCATCTTGTAAAACCGTGAGTAATACGATTCAAGTGATTCACCATCCCGTGATGTGAATTTTCCAAACTCCCAATATAAATTGGTTTCAAGATCTTGAACATTGATTGATTCACCTTGTTTCAACCTTTCAATGGCTTTCCACATTTCACATGCATTCGGACAAGCATCAACTGTGGAGTAGATATCGTTATCTATCCCTGTGAGAATGATCTGAACGGCTTCAGCTTCGGCATTCAGTTGATCGCGTATGTCTTGTGAAACATTCTTATAGTTCTCCATATACCTCTCTGTAGTTGTTTCAGAACTACCTTCAGCAACTGGAACTGTCTTCTCAGCCCATTGATACGTGTATGGTGGATTTTGGAGACAATAGTGGATGAGTTCACTGTTAGGTTTGGTGTCAATGTATCTCTTGATTCTGGATTTCCACTGAACGTAATTACCCGGTGCTAACATTGGTGGACGATCTTTGCTACCCGCTTCCATGATAGCATTATGAAGAGCATTCGATGATTGAGTTTGCAAATTGATATTTGAATTTGACATTTTGATGAAGTTGTGAATGGATATCGGATCTTAAGTGTTATGAAGTGTTGATTGTATTGTGGTGTGAGAGAATGCAATTAACTCCACGGGATTTTACAACTCTATGATTAAAACCGAGAAGGAAAAAGTTTACTTGTCGGGATTTTACAAAATCAATAGAAAAATCGTGAAATTAAAATTGACATGTTTCGCTTAAGAATTGCATATTTCGCTTGGTTAAACGTTGCATGTTTCGCTTGAAAATTCAATACTTGTTTCGCTTGAAAAATCAAATTTGCATGTTCGCTTCAACTTCTAAACATATTTTGCTTGGCCAGTAACTGTCATATTTTGCTTGTCCATTAACATATTTCGCTTAAAATTAATCTTTCATATTTCGCTTGGCAGTTGACATATTTCTCTTGATAGTTTAACATGTTTCGCTTCTACTTAAACATATTTCGCTTGACATTTAACGTTCATGTTTAGCTTGTCTTTTGTTAACATATTTCGCTTCAAATTTAAACCTGCATGTTTCGCTTCACTATCAAACATACATATTCCGCTCCAAATTTCACCTGCATATTTCGCTCGACCTATCTTACATATTTTGCTTGCAGTCACTTTCGGGTGAAGGACCACAAACACAAACAAACAAGTTGTCCTATTATTTGTGAAGCAAAAAAAATAGATCTTTGTTCCCTTGCTCTCAACCGGTTTAGGACCACAAAAGGATAAGACAAAAGATCAAATAAACTTTGAAAATAAGCAACCAAAAAAGTTGATATTAAGCTCGAAATAAGCTAGGAAAGAGCTCGAAATAAGCACAAAAATTATGAAAACTAAGAAACTATTTTGAAGAACAAACAAAAATAGGGACGTGACACTTGTGACTTGTTGTAAGTCGAACCAAAGTCACCTCGTCTAGAAGAAAAAGAAGAAGATAAGCCGAATAAGCTTAACAAGCATATAAGCTAAAAAGAAAAAAGAAACCGTGAGCTTATATTATCAAATAAGCTACGATTTAAATGAGACCAAAGAAAGGAAATCGATAAGCAACCAAATAACCGAATAAGCCTTTGAACCGTGAGCTTATTAAGAGAAATAAGCCACGGTTTGCTTATGTAAACCACAAAAATCAAACACTAAACACCCCTTGGCGAGTGATACCACATGTTGGTCATATATTATCCTTCATAACAATAAGCCAAACTCGAATAAGCCTTCAATAAGCTCTATTGGAGCCGGATATGAAAGAAAGAAAAGAAAAGAGAGAAAAGAACTAAGAAAGTTAGATTAAGAGAGAGAATGGAGAGTTACAAATGTGTGAAAATGCAACCAACACCCTCTCCATGTGTGGAGAGGGTTTCTTTTATACCCTTGAGCCGTAAGTGGCATGTGGGCTTTTCTACTTGGGCCGGGCTTGGCTAAACTTGGGCTTTGAGCCCAAAACACGGACAATATTAGATTACAATCCAAGCCCGTTGAACCCGACTAGCCTATTACTTTACAAGACCCAATTTGACTTTATAAGACCGATAACATTCTTGTTTGACTTAATATAATTAAGGCTAACAAAAACACACATGACACTCATAATTTACGGGAAAAGGAAATTGGGTTGCCTCCCAAGAAGCGCTTTTCTTTATTAACGAGTCTTGTAGCTAGACTCGAAGTCACATGTCCTTACGTGACTTCTCCTTCATCATCGAGAGTTACATCATCGTCTTTGTTGGTATCCAATAAGTTCTTTTGATATGGCTTCACCCGTTGTTTATTTACGATAAATTTGCTTCCTTCCTTATAATACAGCTCAATTGCTCCATTTTTTATGTCTTTGCTTACCGAAAATGGACCATGCCATCTTAACGTAAGTTTTCTGGGGAATCTTCTTAATCGTGAATTAAAGAGAAATACCTTATCTCCTTTTCATAGTTAATTGGCAATTTTATTCGTTTATCATGCCACCTTTTCATTCTCTCCTTATATGAGATGGATGATTCGTAGGCGTCAAGTCTCATTTCGTCCAACTCATTAATTTGTAAGAACCGGTTTTCCCCAGCTTTCGTAAGGTCCATATTGCAGTTTTTTATGGCCCAATATGCCCTGTGTTCCAACTCGACAGGAAGATGGCATGCCTTGCCATAGATTATCCTAAACGGGGTTGTTCATAAAGGGGTTTTGAATGCTGTCTGAAATGCCTATAATGCATCATCTAATTTGTATGACCAATCCTTTTTGTTGTTCCCGATGGTTTTTTCAAGAATATGCTTTATTGCGCGGTTCGTGTTCTCGACTTGTCTGTTTGTCTGAGGGTGATATGCTGTGGAGAATCGGTGAACCACTCCGTACCGTTTCATTGCTTTCTTCATTTGGTAGTTGCAGAAATGAGTACTCCTATCGCTAATAAGGGCCTTTGGTATTTCGAATCGTGCGAATAGTCTCCTAAGGAAGTTCACTACGTTCCTAGCATCACTGATGGGAAAGGCCTGAGCCTCTACCCACTTGGATACATAGTCGATAGCTACTAAGATGTATTTGTTTCTATTTGATGAGGGGAAGGGTCCCATCAAGTCTATCCCCCATACATCAATAATTTCGCAGACTTGGATATAATTTTGAGGTGCCTCGTCTCTCGAGGAAATGTTTCTGGCCCGCTGACATGCATCGCAGACTTGGACTAATTTACGCGCATCGCGAAAGATATGTGGCCAGTAAAACCCGGCCTCGAAGACTTTCCTTGCGGTGGTGGCGATGCCATGATGTCCTCCAGATGGTCCGCTATGACATTGTCGAAGAATTTGTGCAGCTTCATCTCCGGCTACGCATCTTTGTATGATTCGTTCAGCACACTGTTTGAATAGGAAGGGCTCATCCCAAAAGTAATGCCTCAAATCGATGAAGAATTTTTGTTTCTCTTGGCGGGTAGATCAGAAGGGTAGTATTTGGCTAGCTAAATAGTTAGCATAGTCGGCATACCATGGTTCATTGTTCTTGTCGGAGATTTCCATCAATCGTTCTTTAGGAAATAAGTCCCTTATCTTAGCCTTGGGTAGCTTCCCTAGGTTGGGGTGTTCGAGTCGGGAGAGATGATCAGCTGCTAGATTTTCAGCACCTTTCTTATCACGGATCTCGATATCGAATTCTTGAAGTATCAAGACCCATCGAATTAGGCGTGGTTTTGCATCTTGTTTCGTAAATAGATATCGCAGGGCAGAATGATCCGTGAAGACGATGGTCTTGGATAGGACAAGGTATTGAAGAAATTTGTTGAAGGCAAAAACAACAGTCAGAAGCTCCTTTTCGGTAGTTGTGTAGTTCTCTTGTGCTTCGTTCATTGTCTTGCTGGCATAGTGTATGGGCTTGAAATTTTTGTCGATTCTTTGTCCTAGTACTGCCCCGACAGCATAATCACTTGCGTCGCACATGATTTCAAAAGGTAATGACCAATCTGGCTTGATCATGATTGGTGCCTGTGTCAGTTCACATTTTAATGTGTCGAATGCTTGGATGCATTCTTCAGAGAAGTTGAATGGTGCATCTTTAACTAGCAGCTGGGTCATTGGGCGTGCGATTTGTGAGAAATCTTTTATGAACCTTCTATAGAAACCAGCGTGTCCTAGAAAGCTTCGAATGGCTTTCACATTCGTTGGATATGGTAGTTTGGAAATTGCCTCGATTTTTGCTTTATCGACCTCAATCCCAGAACCTGAGACCTTATGGCCGAGGATGATTCCTTCCTTTATCATGAAGTGGCATTTTTCCCAATTTAATACAAGGTTGGTCTCCTCGCACCTTTTTAGCATCTTCTCCAGATTTTTAAGGTAGTGGTCGAAAGAACTACCAAAGACGGAGAAATCATCCATAAATACTTCCATGTTGTCCTCGATAAGCTCATGGAATATTGCTGTCATGCAGCGTTGAAAAGTGGTGGGGCATTGCATAATCCGAAGGGCATTCGTTTGTATACGAAGGTCCTGTAAGGGCAGGAGAACGTGGTTTTCTCTTGATCTTCAGGGGCGATAGGGATTTGAAAGTATCCAGAAAACCCGTCTAGGAAGCAGTAGTATTCATGCCCAACCAATCATTCGAGTATCTGATCGATGAACGGAAGTGGAAAGTGATCTTTCTGGGTTGCGCTATTCAACTTACGATAGTCGATACATACTGTGACAACTGTGCTTTGAGCAGGTTAGTCAACCGTTAGTATTGATTTGAGTTTCATTATGTGTTATAGTAATTATATGTTTATTTGATTCTATGTGAGTTGGTTATCAATCTGTGAGCATGATCGTCTCATTTTGATTTAATTTATGGTTAATGTGGATATTTCATTATGTTCACATTTTAGTGACAATGAAAATGATGGCAAAATTTTATGTGTATACGTATTTTTATGTATATGTATACGTATTTAAATAATAGGAATTCGTGAGAATAGAAAATTAAGTTTAGAAATTTAGTTAGATAGATTTTAGTAGTAATAAGTTAGAAAAAATATATTTAGAAATGAATTTAATTTGTAATTAATTAAGCTAGTTTTAATTTAAAAGGAATTCTAAAATAAATAAAGGTTTTATAAAATGTAAAAATTAGAGGGTTATTATGTAAATAATAATAATAAATAAATAAAATAATAAAAAAAGAAAAAGAAAGGGACGATCGGTTTAGGAGAAAAAGAAGGAAGGAAAAGCCCAATTTTAGTCCAACTACAATTCTAATTTGGTAATTATCTAAATCTCCTTTCATTCATTATAAATACAGACCTCTCACCCCTATTTTTTTTTTAAACCGGACGAACCCAAGAGAAGAAGAAAAAAAAGATTTTTTTATTCAAGATCAATTTGGTGATTTAAAGTTTCAAGAATCAAGAATTAAGATATGCTTTTAAACCCTAGTTGTTTAATTTTCTTTTTAATTCATGTAACAATAAAGTGATGGATAAATTAGGGTTTCATAAAATCTGTAAATTAATGATGTTAAACTTAATTAGAAGTGTTTAGGGTTTAATTAGAATAATATAGATGTATTCGGTTAGAGTTAGAACGCGATAAAATTGAATTTAGGGTTGAGCAGAATTTTGAGTCATCTTGTTCGAATGTTATCTCATGATTGGTAACGAGATTTTTGATCAATCTTATGTCTATTGATAATTTCAACGAGTCTAGTTTCCAGAAAATCCAGCCTTGAAAGTTTTTAATGTCGGTAAGTCATTCAAATGTTGGTTACACTAAAAGTTGTCAGATCAGTAAATACGGGTCAGATTTAGGTCATGTTTGTGAGGGTAAAACTTATACTTGAAAGTGTAATAAGCTTAGCCCTTCTACAGTAGTTAAGTTCCATATGTCTATGGATAATCCTGTAAAAAATAGCATCTGAAAGCATGTCTATGTATGGTAGTTAGAGTGTTATATTTTGGTGTGCAATTAAATCCGAATTAGGACAGTTTTGAAGTTTAATTTTATTTAAGGTAGTTACACATGCAAGTAATACTTAGGAATCACAAGGTAGTTAATATACTTATAAATGAACATGGGTGATTTTTGGTATAATTTATGAAGATCATTAATTAAGGGTTTTGGGTACGTAAAGAGACACTAAAATTCTGCAATTCTGAGTTAGTTGTAAGTAGCTAGTGTAAAGTGTTAGTAAGATGGTTAAGGTTGGGCATGGTGTCGGGGTGACCCATGATGGTTAACTAAACCCTTAGACATTCGTCATATGTGGGTTACATGGACTAGAGCTTTTAGCTTGGTCGCGTGTAACCGTGTTTATTTATTTGTATAGTTGCGTGTAGAGATTTGGAAGCTGCGTTTGAGTATCCAGGTGAGTTTCATAGTCCCATTTTACTATGTTTTCTTGGGATGGAAGTGATGCAAAATATGTTTCAAAATGTTTTGATTCTGTGATTGTATGGTTCAAGTTACACATGGACATTTAAGTAGCTATTATATGTTATGTGCTGCATGTTGTATGATGTTGCATTATTCTTTGCCTACTTTGTAGGCAAGAGGTTTCGCCTACTTGGTGTGGGTATGAACCTGTGTATGTGCTACGGTACCAAGAGTCTAGGATTTAGGGATTTCATTCCTCTCCATGACTCTTTTTGTTGCATTGGATCGGGGGACATGTTCCGTCCTAATTGAGATTCTTAGTTGCATGAATGCTAGCATGTATAATAGCCAGCTTATTTGTCCTGCCATGTTTTGTTTTTTTTATATAATCACAGTAATTGATTTAAATCTTGTATTGGTGTCGTAAAACCTATGACTCTCACCAACCATTTTGTTGACGTTTTAAGCATCATTTTAGGTGACCTTTATGATGGTGTTGAAGTAAATAAAAGTGGCTAGAGAGATCATTAGGCTGCATTAGAAGTTCCCAGTTGATTTTGTTTCGTATTTTGTTGCATGAATTCTTGAATGATTTTATTAGGTTTGTGAGACATTGTCTTTGTATTGATGAGACCCCTTTTTCATTAATATAAGATGTCGTTCTTTTGTTTTCGGTATTGTCATGACACATTGTGTCTTTTATATTTGTTATGCATGTAGTGATTCTCTATTGTTGACACCATTGTGTTGTGATGATATCCATGATGTTACGCCTCGTGTTTCCACCTTGGCGGGGTGTGTCAGATTGGTATCAGAGCCTTTGGTTATAGAGAAGTAGGTGGTCGAGCCTAGACTATAACCTAGGAGTCCTTCATATAGTTGCATTTTAGGGCTTAAGTGTTTATGTGTGTATCTACTATACTTTCTCGTTATTCGAAAGCTTTAATTTTTCTTAATTTGTCTACTACTATATAATATATATATATATATATATATATATATATATATATATATTCATTATTGGGATCTAATAGTATATACCCTTCCTTATTATTTTAGTCATGTCTCTCTCTAACCGTAATAGAATCTATATGTTTAGCTATCTAGGCGTTTTTGTATTCTTGCTTTCTTTGAGTTTTATTTCGACCTATGGGCTACTCGATAGCTTATAGCTTATGGTTCAAAAGAGGAGCCAATTGAGGAGGAGCTTCTCTAGGAACCGAATGAGGAAAGTTAGTTAGAAGAGTCAGAGAAGGAGGTCGACTCAGATCTCTTGTCGGATGCTCGTAGCAGGCCTGGACCCGCAGAATCAGGTGACTCTTATGAAGGCACTGTCAAACCCAAGCGAGGCCCAACATAAGTTTATTCTATCTTTTACCTCGTCACGATGCTATTGTTTATTTCTTTCGGATATGTCGTATTTTGGAGGCGCTACGAGACTTTCGTTCCTTTATGTCGTTTTGATTTTATCTTTATATAAGTAAGTATTTCTTTGATGGAGCATCCTTTTCTGTGTTATATTGGAGTGGTTTAAGATGTGCAATGTGGTATATGTACTTATATGTGTGTTATCATTGAGAGGTGTTGTCTTGGAAGTAAGTATACGTATGAAAGGATGCAATTATAATTATGGTGGCCAACATAATTATAAAGGCATCACACACGTGGACTTGTGACCATGATTTCATTGATCAGTGTTTGTTTGTAAGCTGGTTATATAGTTATGGAATCCCTCTTTTACCTAATGCGCGATTATGTTAGGCTCAGTTGCATAGATAGTAAGTTTTCCTTCTATCTAACGTTTGTGAATACCCCGGATACATGTTATTATTATTATTGCGATTATTGAGTTCGTTTGTCTACTCAATTATTTGCTCGGATATATAACCTTTATTTTAGCATTCCTTGTTTGTACCATGTCGGTATGGATGATCTAACTTTTCTATCCGGCGTCTTGATGAATATTGGTTGTTCGAATCTGCTTCTTTAGATATTGGTACGTTTCATTAGTTCTTTCGTGGTACTAACTACTCGTATGAGTATCAAATTTTCTTTTAAGCATTAATTGTTCCTAACATATTAGTGCGGATCATGACTCCGTTCTTATTATATCCTTTGGTTTTCGTAACATGTTGCGGCATGTTAGTACCGACGCTTTTCTATGGTTTTTCTCTTGATCGTAAGTACAGATTAGTCTTTATGTTCTTCCTTTGGTTCGTAATGTCTTCGTATGAAATTCTCTTGAGCATGTTCGCTTCACTGTTATTCTGACTATATGGTTCATGGTACTTTCTTTCGCTTTCAAACAATAAAATTTTGTTAGAGTCTTTACGGTATTTTACAATCTCTTTTGGTATTACGATGTCCTTGTTTGAGTAACATATTTTATATTAATGTCGAATTATGAAAACCTTTTGAAGAATATCTTGATGGTGTTTGGGGAAAACTATATTGAAATGATTTTATGAATACAACACTTTTGTGGAATGTCTCTTTTAAGAAAAACTATGTTTACAATAAATTTTGAAACAATATGATAATTGGTTGACTGACAAAACTATTTTCTTTTAGATAATATTTATGAATAAGATATGATAATAATTTTTTTAAAGGCTTGTTTTTGATAAATTTTATAATTATAAAAAGGATGTTTAAAGTAATTTATATGGGTAGATCGATATCAGCTGTTAAATACTGTCTTTTTGGATTTTTTTATGAAAACCATGTTTTAAAACGAATTAAAAAAAAGATTATATTTAAGATGATTTTTTATATTTTAAGATGATTTAAAAAAAACTGTCTTTATTGTTTCAAAATGAATTTTTATAAAAACAGTATTTAGTTGGTTCTGTCGAGTTAAGTCGATTATTGGTATAAGAATTCTATCTTTCGTATTTATCAATTAATATGTATCATTATTCGATATGTGTTCCTTTTGTCTTGATACGCTTTGTTGACTCTTTTGTTTGCGTTTCCTATCGGTATAGATATTCTATCCTTTCTTTAAAGGATTCTTATGTCATTAGATCCACATCTATTTGCATATGTGAAATCCCTTATATGTATTCTAGCCATTAATTCGGTATTCGTTTGCTACCTTTTTTTGTATTTCGTAACCCTTAGAAGTCATTGATATACATTTTATCCGACCAAGTCACTCTCCGTGGGGAGCACCTGTGTTGTTTAAAAGAAGGATGGTTCATTTCGAATGTGCATAGACTATCGAGAGTTGTACAAGCTAACCACCAAGAATCTCCCCAGGATCGACGACTTTTTCGACCAGTTACAAGTTTCGCGTTATTTCTCTAAGATAGATATTCGTTCCGGTTACCATCAGTTAAGAATACATGGAGAAGATATTCTCAAGACGGCATTTAGGACGCGATATGGACACTTTGAGTTTACGGTTATGCCTTTTGGGTTAACCAATGCACCAGCGGTTTTCATGGACTTGAAGAACCGGGTGTGCAAGCCGTATTTAGACAAGTTTTTCATTTTGTTTATCGATGATATCTTGATCTACTCAATGTCTAAGGAGGATCACGAGGTTCATTTGAATTTGGTGTTGGATCTGCTGAAGAAGGAAAAGTTGTTTGCCTAGTTTTCCAAGTATGAACTCTGGCTACAAGAAGTGCGTTTCTCAAAAACGTGGTTAACAGCAATGATATTTACATGGACTCTAGTAAGATAGAAGCAATGAAGAATTACAAAGTACCTAAGACGCCATCCAAGATATGATCAATCTTAGGATTGGCAGGTTACTATCAACGTTTCATCATGAATTATTCTAAGGTTGCTAAACCTCTTGCTTCACTGACGCAGAAGATTCGGAAGTATGAGTGGGCCAAGGAACAAGAGGAATCTTTTCAGACATTGAAGGACAATTTATGTGATACGCCAATATTTTCATTGCCTGATGGATCCAAAGAGTTTGTAGTTTACTACGACACGTCAAATTAAGGATTAGATTGTATACTCATGCAAAGAGGCAAGGTAGAGAACGCGACAATAGAAATGCTACGTGGCCTGAACCAACTAATGGGAAGGAAGGAAGGTGGAGGTATGTATTTATTATGGGTTTCATTAATAGGTGATGTAAGGACATTAATGATAGACAAATCTCATGCATCAAGGTACTTGGTACATTTGGGAGCGGATAAGACGTACTATGACCTTAGATATATGTATGATGGCCATGTATGGAGAAGGATATTGCTACCTATGTTAGCAATTGTTTGACTCGTTTAAAGGTGAATGCTGAAACATCAAAGACCTTCGGGTTTATTGTAACAACTAGAGATACCCGAGTGGAAGTAGAAGATAATAACTATGGACTTTATTACAAGGTTGCCAAGATCAAGTAGTGGGTATGATACGAATTAGGTAATAGTCAATAGACTGACTAAGGTATGCCCATTACATGGTAGTACGTGAATATTTTAAAATGGGGAATTTGGCAAGACTTTACACTAATGAGATAGTTACAAGGCATGGAGTGCATGTGTTGATCATCTCAGATCGTGGTGGAATATTTACTTCGCGATTTTGGTAGACATTGCGGAAGGCATTGAGAACACGGCTAAAACATGCGTACTACTTATCATCCTCAAATGGATGGACAAAGTGAGCGTACCATTGAGATTTGAAGGATATGTTGAGAGCGTGCGTGATTGATTTTTTTGGTGGTAATTAGGACACTCATCTACCTTAACTGAGTTTTCTATAATAATAGTTATCATTCGGGTGTTTGATGTGCTCTATTTGAAGCGTTGTATGGAAGGAAGTGTAGGTCATATGTTCTTTGGGCTGGAATTAGAGAAATTCGGTCGATTGGACCAAAATTGGTACAAGAGACAACAAATAAGGTGATATTGATTAAAGAAAAACTCAAAGCAGCTAGAGATTGCCTCAATAATTTAGTAGCATATTTGATGTGTTTCAAATTTAAAGAAGTATTTAGCGGATACAAATCTGCATGTGCATTTAGAATAAATTAAGGTAGACAAAACTCTTTGTTTTGTTGAAGAACCTGTTGAGATTATCGAACGTGAGGTTAAAAGTTTAAAGCGCAGTAGGAATCCGATAGTTAAGTCCATTGGAACTCAAAGCGAGGTCATGAGGATTTCATAAAAACTAAGTATCCACACTTGCTTGTTGAGCAAGCTATCATTAGAAGTACTAAGTAAAGTTGGACACATAGGGTTACTGGCGGACTTTAGTGTACCCTTAAATGTTCTGAGGTGGTTTGGTTAATGTTATATTTTGAATAAACTCGAAGTCAAGCCGATTATTCAAAAACGGTGAGCTTTGTAACAACTCATAACTTAGTTCCAAGACAGTTCTTGTCTGATGAGTTGCGGGGTTAGGTTATGAATGACGTTGCTACACAACTTAAAGTTTTTGACGAGTTTCCTCGAAGACAGGCGATGTTCATGTAGTTGGATGTTATATTTGCTTAGAGTTGTTATGCTGCTATTCGTACCCTTGTATGGGCAAGCGAAGTTGTAAGCAGTGGGTTTCCGATCGTGAAAGTTAGATGAGATATAAAGTGTGGCCCTAAGTTCACATGGGAATGTGAGGACCATGTGAAAGCTAAGTATTTCCGATTGTTTGTTGATGATGATGTTGAACCTATTAGTTAAATCACGGGACAAGAATTCCCTAAGGAGGGGATACTGTGACAATTATGCTTTGAGCAGGTTAGTCAACCGTTAGTATTTATTTGAGTTTCATTATGTGTAATAGTAATTATGTGTTTATGTGATTCTATGTGAGTTGGTTATCAATCTGTGAGCGTGATCGTCTCGTTTTGATTTAATTTACGGTTAATGTGGATATTTCATTATGTTCACATTTTAGTGACAATGAAAATGATGGTAAAATTTTATGTGTATATGTATTTATATGTATATGTATACGTATTTAAATTATAGGAATTCATGAGAATAGAAAATTAAGTTTAGAAATTTAGTTAGATAGATTTTAGTAGTAATAAGTTAGAAAAAATATATTTAGAAATAAATTTAATTTGTAATTAATTAAGCTAGTTTTAATTTAAAAGGATTTCTAAAATAAATAAATGTTTTATAAAATGTCAAAATTAGAGGGTTATTATGTAAATAATAATAATAAATAAAAAAAATAATGAAAAAAGGGACGATCGGTTTAGGAGAAAAAGAAGGAAAGAAAAGCCCAATTTTAGTCCAACTACAATTATAATTTGGTAGTTATCTAAATCTTTTTTCCTTCCCTATAAATACAAACCCCTCACCCCTATTTTTTTTAAACCGAACGAACCCAAGAGAAGAAGAAAAAAAAAGATTTTTTTTTTATCCAAGATCAATTTAGTGATTTAAGGTTTCAAGAATCAAGGATCAAGGTATGTTTAAAAACTTTAATTGTTTTAATTTTCTTTTTAATTCATGTAACAATAAAGTGATGGATAAATTAGGGTTTCATAAAATCTATAAATTAATGATGTTAAACTTAATTAGAAGTGTTTAGGGTTTAATTAGAATCATATTGATGTATTCGGTTAGAGTTAGAACGCGATAAAATCGAATTTAGGGTTGAGCAGAATTTTGAGTCATCTTGTTCGAATGTTATCTCATGATTGGTAACGAGATTTTTTATGAATCTTATGTCTATTGATAAGTTCAGCGAGTTTAGTTTCCATAAAATCCAGCCTCGAAAGTTTTTAATGTCAGGAAGTCATTCAAATGTTGGTTACACTAAAAGTTGTCAGATTAGTAAATACGGGTCAGATTTAGGTCATCTTTGTGAGGGTAAAACCTGTGCTTAAAAGTGTAATTAAACTTAGCCCTTATACAGTAGTTAATTTCCATATGTCTATTGATAATCCTGTACAAATTAGCCTCTAAAAGCATGTCTAAGTATGGTAGTTAGAGTGATATATTTTGGTGTGCAATCAGATCCGAATTAGGATAGTTTTGAAGTTTGATTTTATTTGAGGTAGTTACACATGTAAGAAATACATGGGAATCACAAGGTAGTTAATATACTCATAAACGAACATGAGTGATTTTTGGTTTAATTTATGAAGATCATTAAGTAAGGGTTTTGGGTAAGTAAAGAGACACTAAAATTCTGCAATTCTGAGTTAATTGTAAGTAGCTAGTGTAAAGTGTTAGTAAGATGGTTAAGGTTGGGCATGGTGTCGGGGTGACCCATGATGGTTAACTAAACCCTTAGACATCCATCATATGTATGTTACATGGACTAAAGCTTTTAGCTTGGTCGCGTGTAACCGTGTTTATTTATTTGTATAGTTGCGTGTAGAGATTTGGAAGCTGCGTTTGAGTATCCAGGTGAGTTTCATAGTCCCATTTTACTATGTTTTCTTGGGATGGAAGTGATGCAAAATATGTTATCAAAATATTTTGATTATGTGATTATATGGTTTAAGTTACACATGGACATTTAAGTAGCTATTATATGTTATGTGCTACATGTTGTATGGCGTTGCATTATTCTTTGCCTACTTTGTGGGCAAGAGGTTTCGCCTACTTGGTGTGGGTATGAAACTGTGTGTGTGCTACGGTACCAAGAGTCTAGGATTTAGGGATTTCATTCCTCTCCATGACTATTTTTGTTGCTTTGGATCGGGGGACACGTTCCGTCCCAATTGAGATTCTTAGTTACATGAATGCTAGCATGTATAATAGCCAGCTTATTTATCCTGCCATGTTTTGTTTTTTATATAATCACAGTAATTGATTTAAATCTTGTATTGGTGTCGTAAAACCTATGACTCTCACTAACCATTGTGTTGACGTTTTAAGCATCATTTTCAGGTGAGCGTTATGATGGTGTTGAAGTAAATAAAAGTGGCTAGAGAGACCATTAGGTTGCATTAGAAGTTCCAGTTGATTTTGTTTGGTATTTTGTTGCATGAATTCTTGAATGATTTTATTAGGTTCGTGAGACATTGTCTTTGTATTTATGAGACCCCTTTTTCATTAATACAAGATGCCGTTCTTTTGTTTTCGGTATTGTCTTGACACATTGTGTCTTTTATATTTGTTATGCATGTAGTGATTCTCAATTGTTGACACCATTATGTTGTGATGATATCCATGATGTTACGCCTCGTGTTTCCGCCTTGGCGGGGTGTGACACATACGCGCCATCCGATGACTGTCTGTTGTGGGATGATCTCATCCTTTTCATTCTTTACTACAGTCATTCCTACCTTCTTTAGGACAACCTGGACAGGGCTCACCCACGGACTATCAAAGAGAGGATAGATTAATCCAGTATCAAGGAGTTTTATGACTTCCTTTTTTACTACCTCTTTGATATTTGGGTTAACTCGTCTTTGAGGTTGGACACTTGGTTTGAACTCGTCTTCCATGAGGATTTTGTGAGTACAAAAGGATGAGTCGATTCATTTAATGTCTGCGATACTCCACGCGGTCACCCCTTTATGGTTCCAAAGAACCTCGAGGAGCCTGTTTTTTCGTTGGTGGACAATGCGGATGAGATGACTACTGGGAGTTAGTTGTTTTCCTGGAGGAAAGCGTACTCAAGGAGTTTAGGTAATTCCTTCAATTCGAGTTTGGGTGGTTCCACGCTTGATGGTTTTAGTCGATTTTTCAGGGCTTTCCATTCAAGTGGTTCCACCGGCTCTGTCTTTGGGTAGAAAGAGACGGCGAGTGCTTTGTTAGAATCTTCCTCTTCTTCTTCTTCAGTCCATTTTCTATCATGATTTACTGTGTTGACCCATTGTTCCTGGACCAGCTTAACGGTGTGATTAGCGCAATACAGGTAATCATCACGAGAGTGCTTGGATTTCATAGATTTCCTGATGTTAAAGGTGATGGTTTCACTTTCGACCCTTAAACTTAATTTCCCCTCGTGTACGTCGATCACAGCTCTTGCCGTGATGAGGAAGGGCCGTCTCAAAATGATCAGGACTAACTCGTCTTCGTCCATCTCTAGAACTACGAAATCGACTGGGAAGATGAATTTGCTAACTTTTACCAATAGATTCTCGCAGACCCCGATGGGGTATTTGATAGACCGATCGGCCAGCTGGATACTCATTTTGGTGGGTTTAAGTTTAGAAATCCCTAATCGTCGGAAGAGAGAATCTGGCATGAGATTTATACTTGCTCTTAAATCAGCCAGGGCGTTCTTTACTGCTAGGGGTCCGATGAGACATGGCAGTGTGAAGCTACCTGGGTCTCCTTCCTTTTGGGGCAAACTCCTTTGAATAATAGCGGAACACTCCTCACTAAGTTTAACTGATGAGGCCGCTTTCTCAAGTTTCTCCTTATGCGAAAGTAGAACTTTTAAAACTTTGGCTCCCTTTGGCATGTGAATCATAGCTTCAAGGAATAGTAGATTGATATGAATTTGCTTAAAGATTAAGATAAGCCGCTCATCCTTGTCATCCTTTTTCTGCTTTTTTAATCTGGACGGAAAAGGTGGATTGGATGTCTTGGAAGGTTGGTAAAGGATGGATGGCCAGGGGGCGGGTTCTTGTGTAATGCTTGGTTTTGCGCCCTCAGGCCCTTCTTTTTCGGTTTCCCCCTCGGTGAAGTTGTTAGTCGCTGGTCGTGTCGAGGCTAGAAAAGGTGGGTCTTGTGTGCTAATTCCTAATCTAGTTGTTATGGCAAAAGTTGGTGCTTCATGTTCAGGAGTTTTGCTCTTGTTGATTGTTGAGAGAATTTGGGAGTACTGTTCACGCAATTCCTTACGGTGTTGGACAAGCATGTCTCCTATCCCTTTTGTGATAGATTTCTTTTCGAGCATGAAGTTGGCGAGCTCGTCTTTAAATTTACTTCTAACAATCCATTCGGGGCCATCCTTTCCCTTTTCCTTATGTTTGTTGTTTCCTCATGGTGAGGTATCATCGTTCTGATAGAATCTTAGAAGGGAAGAATCGTTGTAGATGTCTCATGGGATCCTCCGCAATAATCTCAAATTAAGTAGGGGTTTTTAAGCCCAACCTCTTGAGTTGGCGTTTCGAGGAAAGAGATTTACTTCCAGGCCCTTTTTAAATGCCCCCTGAGTGTAGGTTGCATTGCTTCTGAGATGGAAGAGATGTTCATGGAGGGTGATGGTTCGTCCCAAAGATCGTCTTGGTACTGGATGTATTCTTCTATTCTATTCCATCCTTCTTCTTCAGTAAGAGAGCTGAAGCAGAATTGGGTGAATTGATCGAGCTTCCCGCGGTCGATCCGAGATATGTTGTCGTGAAAGATTTAAACCAAAAGCCATTTCTGTATCCCATGATGAGGCACCTGTTTGATTAAGTCCTAGAAATGGATCCAAGCACTTTTGATAGGTTCGTCGTCCCTTTGTTTGAAATGGAGGATTAAATCTCTAAGGGCCGAGGTACATCCTACCGGAAAGAAATGGTCAAGGAATCAGGATACGAGCTGATCCCACATTGTGATTTGAGTGAGTGGTATTCTGTTATGCCATTCTGCCACTTTCCCTGTGAGGGGAAGTAGAAGAATCTTAACCTAGATGTATCTCTTGTTGCTCCATCAGCTTGTATGTTATCAACGATACTTAAATAGTGTTTAACATGACGGAGGGGGTCCTCGGTTCTCAGCCCTAGAATGTGCATGTATTTTGAATTAACCAGATGTCGCGTGAGTCAACGATTCTTCTTGTTTGTTCGGTTGGAACGGTGATTGGATTTTGGAAACCAAAGGATGTGGGGTGAGAATGCTCATGTAAGGTATTAGAAGGGGTTGGCGGTTTAGGTCCGGTGTTGTTGGATGAAGATGCATCATCATCAAAGAGGTTTCTTCCGGTAATAGCAAGAGATTCATTTTGATGTGATCGCAAGGCGGCTCTCCTGAGCCTTTGGAATTTTCTTTCGGATTCGTAGAGAGGTTTTGTTCACCTTTTAACGGTGCTACGTGTCATGGTGACAGATTTACAAAAATGGTATTCCTATAGCCCTCATGACTTGGTTTGGAGTAGTCTCCTAGAGTACGGATAGGATTCTCGTCTCCCATGGTGGTTGACAAGAATGGGTTACGAAACAGATAGCACGAAGAAAAGATAAACTACAAGAAAGCTAATATGCGGAATTAAAAATCTCACTTGAAAGGATTTAAGCGAGTAGAACTAAGCTAAACTATGATTAAAACCTAACTATTCCCCGGCAGCGGCGCCAAAAACTTTATGCGGTTGTCGTTAGACTTCTACATGAAGTTTTACAACTCCCTAGGCATAGCACCTAATCGTTGTAGTAGTAGTATAGGCAAGACTCAGGGGGTTGTTATCGTTCACTCAAGGAATAGGTTGGGAAGGCTAGATCATGGTCTAACAGAATTCTAAGGGTTGAGAGAAGATTATTTTTGTGTTTTTATATTTTATGAAAGCAGGTAAAATCATATATTGGAGAGGTTGGTTGGTTTTAGCTATTAAAATAAATATAAATCTAAGCTACTGGTGATAACAATATAATAAAATACTATGTTTATTTAATCATGTATTACCCCCTAGATTGTTTCTCCTAGTGTTGTTGCCTTGTCACACTTGTGATGATCTATGTAATTATTTCCTAAGTCATGAACGAATTACACGAACCCGGCTTTTTATCAGTATTACGTTAAGGCAATGCACAAGTAAGGTAGTATGAAGACTATTAAAAGGCCCCCAAGGGTATACTAAGTGCATGTGAAATATATTAAGAGTGGATCAACCATATTAGGGGGCAAGGTAGTATGAAGACTGTTACCCGATGGTATCCTTTCTATACAATCATGTTTTCCTAGACATATCAACAGCGATGCAGACAAAAGTTGGTTTTCTAAGACCTAACATGCACATCCATCACAAGAAGCAACACCACTAAGATCTACATTCTAGGTTTCAGACAATCATAAATAAACACAATAGGAGGTTTAGCCAAGCATGTTAAAGATAAAGAAAGAACATAGATGAATCA
The DNA here is from genome assembly GCA_026074375.1 of Tanacetum coccineum. Lineage (NCBI taxonomy): Eukaryota > Viridiplantae > Streptophyta > Magnoliopsida > Asterales > Asteraceae > Tanacetum > Tanacetum coccineum. The sequence continues at coordinate 50,200 of BQNB010029757.1, forward strand.
ATCAACACATAGGCATATTGAATGATTAAATAAACCTTACTTGATTAAAACATGAGTTGGAGGAAGTACAATAGGGTTTTAGGCCCTAAAATCATCCCTAACAACTGCTAAACGAACTAGGGTTCGTACCCTCTTTTTATTCTAAATTTACACACTCAAAACCCTAAATTTGGGTTTGTATAGGAAAAACGTTGTGACGGCGTCGCATTTTAGTCGTGACTCCATCATGAAAGAGAATATTCTAGATAATGGGTTGGGTCATGATCTCTAACACCGTCGTGGAATATGTGACGCCGTCATGGGATGTGTAACACCCCCCAAATATGGGTAGCAGCGGAATATAATGTATATCCGAGAGCGTTACTTCATAGATCAATAGCACAAGATATGAGAACGACCACTAACTTGTCGTTTTAAAAAGATACATTGGATTAACAAATTACTTGTTCATTACATAAGCTCATGGCTTCAAATTGTTCGACAATCTAAGTAAAGATTTCAGTTTATAACAAATGTTCCCAAAATGTAATAAGACCCCAAATCTTTGACATGACTCTTTAATTATTGACTTCCAATGTATCACTACACCTCGTGCCTTATTGACCTGAGAAAACATGCTTAAAACGTCAACATAAAGTTGGTGAATTCATAGGTTTATGTAAATCAATAGTAGGACCGCAAGATTTCCAAGTGTATGATTTAGCAACAAATGCAAACATCATAAAAAGTAACTACGTTTTCCTAAGCTCATGACACTGAAGCTCAACATGTATGAATGCAATAAATTTGCCAATAAATGCCCGTGAATGATGTTCTAACCCGCAACATCCCAATCCGACATGGTATACGTTTGTTGTCCGACAACTCAGCACAGTGAGCGCTACTCACCCAAACGGGGATGTCCATCCTAAATAGATCTATTTATAACACTCGCTCTCACAACCTAGTGATTGATAGTTCATAATAATGGGCTCAGTGGGTTATCGCTACTTAGGCAAACACGTAATCATTGTATAAAATGTACACTTGCGTCCAATTTGTAAAAACAAGCATGTTCTCACCCCAGAGATGTAAATCATTTAAGAAATTGTAAAACATGGGGCTATGAACTTACCTTAGTAAATAGTCCTCTGAAAATGATAGTAGATATCCAAGTATGAATCACCGTCAAATATCTAAGTAAATACGGCCAGTCTTAGTCTACAAATTTAGGCTAAAGAATTAATGTATAAACTACAATAAATTGCTAGTTGATATATATACTGTTATAACTTGTGTGGTGGTACACATGTTTATCGTATTTGAAATTGATTGATGGCTCTTGGGAAGGTATACAATGTCACACGTTCTTGTATACGTATATAAGTTATTAATAAATATTCGTATTTATTAAATCGTAGGTTAACTTGTATATTATCCGAATATAATTCGTCCGATATGTTAAGTGTCTATGGAATCACTTTTGTTTATAAAATACCCTTAGGTTTTCTATAATTACAAAACAGCCCCTCTAGTTTATGAAAATGTAACATTTACACTTTAGACCCTTAAGTTTTCACTTGTACATATTTAGTCCTCCAATTTTACAAAGTTTACACTTTAGGTCCTTATATGCTCCTAATAGTCCCTAATGTTTCAGAATGACAAAAACAGTCCCTTAAGTTATAAAAACAGTGAGTTAATAGTTTCACACCCTTAAGTTTCAAAATTGACATATTTAGTCCCTTAACTTGTAAAAAGTCGCATTTTAAGCCCGTTTGAGTTCTAACAAGTGGCAATTGGTTTTATTACTTTCAAATAAGTCATAGAAGCTGAAACTCCTTATAAATAAGCTCGGATAAGCTTATTTATGCTTAATGGGCTTATTGGGTCCGTTAAGGCCCATTAAGCTTATTAATAGTCCAGTTTAGTTTTCAAAGGTACAAAAGTACTTGTTAAGCTTATTCAAGTTATTCTTATCAGTTTGGCTTATTAATAAGCTCGGATGAGCTTATTTAGGCTTATTGGACTCGTTGGCCCAACAACCTTAACCGAAAGTTAATAAAAGGTCCATTAGGGTTACCTTATTGATTTCAACTTATTTTTCCATACTTATAGGGCTTATTATAGAGCTTATAAGCTGTTCCATACATGGGGCTTATTCCTTTAGCAACTAAGCTCGAAAATGGGCTTATTGGACTCGTTATGAGCCCAACAAGAGTTTTAAAGGTTTGGGCTTGATGACTTAGGGTCCGTTAGCTTGTCTAGGCTTATTACAACACCTATAAGCTGTCTAAGCTCACAAATAAGCTGTCTAAGCTTATTTGTGGCTTATGACCTCGTAGGTTCACGAGAATGGGCCGTAAAGCCCAATAAAGATCCATTTGGTTCTTAAAAGGTATAAAGGGTCTATATTGGTTGAAATAAGTTTATAGGATTCTAAATAAGCTCATTAAGCTTATAAATAAGCCGTGGGTTCACTAGGTAGGCTTATTGGGCCTGCTTTGGTCTTGTTCGTGGCTATTGGACTCGCAAGGCCCTATAGAAGTGTAACTTATGCATGCTTATAAGCTCACTAAGCTTTCTAGTCCAATCAATAAGCTCGAATGAGCTTATTATTAAGCCAGGGGCCTCCGTAGTTGGGCCTGTTGGGCCGTTTGGGCCCAAATGTGGGTACGTTTGGTTTACACGTGAATACAAGTGGCCCATTAGTCTCCTATCAACTTACATAAGGTTCGACAGCCCTAGTGACGAAATGCCGTGATTTTAACGTATATTTACGTCGCGCTTTACATGCTAGTGTTTACTAGTGTCGCTTACCCGTTCCCAAGCCATAATACTTTGTTTATCATGAAAGTTTACGCGTGGTTTTTGTGTACTCACTATAAACGCACAAAAGATCATAATGTTTTCCCATATTTGTATTTTACATGAAACGTTTAGCCCTAGCTCGATGATTAGTCATGTTTTATAGGTGTTAGCATATCTTAGCACCACACAAGAGACATTATACGCGTAATATGCACGTAATACATGCGTGTTTCATACCCATTTTACTTACGCCTATATTAACGTATCCTTTATAGGCTACGTGACATAATGACTAGAAAAAAACAAGGAAACAAGCTTACTATGAAAGCGTATAAGTTTAGACGTGAACTTACAAAGGGTCCAAATGCTTTGGTTTGAGTGTGTGCGCGAAATGGAGACAACCCGCGTATGATTTATACGTCCAAATGATTTACCAAGACTCCAAGGCTTAGTGTATACTTAATCCCTAGCTCGTGTGACCCTTGCGTGTGTTATGGCTTCGTGTGGAGTAAAGGAAGGGTGTTTGCTTGCGGTTTTATGACCCGA